>UZAN01041692.1:0-10307 GCA_900618425.1 Echinostoma caproni
CCACCACCCCGTATCTCACCTCCGACGCGTCCGAAAAAACGTGTAACTCACTGTGCTCTCGTTTGTGCAACCTGCTGAAACCCTGAAGTCGGGTAAAGCGATCATCAGTAGTTTCCCGGTGAACGCATGATGTAAACGACAAAATACACACCTACTAATGGTCCATTGTATTTTAGTTTTACCCTTTGTTATCTGACACGTTTTTGGATGGTGTTCAACAGATGATCGGTGCCCGCATGCCCGTCTCGTACGAAGAAGTGTCATATAAGCAAAGTGGTTACCGGTCGCTAAGATTATCTGATGCTTGTTTTCGAAGGCCGATGATGAAGTATCTGATGTTCCTCCTGCGAGTAGCGATCCCTCCACTAGAGCAGTATTTAAGCTTCGCAGAGAGCTCCGGTGAATCACAACCTTATTCGTACCCGGTCGCCTATTTTCACCCACTGTCATCATTTTGATTGAAAAATATTATTTTTGTACTAGCATCACGACGTTGTTCTCGGCCGTCATCGGTTGGTCCGGTAACAGTGTTCTAACGTTTAGTTGTTCGTCCAATTGAGGCATTGCCACGATCATCGCCATTCCTTCAATCATAAGATATAAGAGCTGCATAGCACCTCTGGAAATGAGGGATCAATCCAACCATAGGTACTCATTTCGAGGCAGCCGTAATAATGTTTTTGTACATTTTTGTGAGATACTACTCACCATTGGACGTATATCGTTCAATGTGTGTTCGAACCACACGATTTCGTTAATCCGGCAATCCGTGTTCACATCAATAGTGTGGAAGCCTTCGGGTGATTGCGAAGTGTAACCGGATCGGTATGTGATGTGATCTGGGAGCATTTGGACGAGATGCAGCGCCGAATGTAGTTCGATTTCTCCATCAAAAGTTTCGCGTCTTACATTGGTATTTATTTGCAACACATCTGTTATAGGTTGCACTCGAACTAGTAACTAGTGTATGTGGCGAACTCCGTGTACTGACAGTCCAACCCAACACTAGAACTTGGAATGAAATCAGAAGGTAGCACCCACAACGAAATCGAATTAAGATAAGCGGAAAGCTGGAATGTTCAACAATAATGTGTTCAATCAAACAAACGAGCTCATAGTCTATGTGCAATCATCACAATATGATACCATGGTATCGATGTTAAAAAATGAAGAAAAGAAACGTTTATCCACTGTTTGAATATTCCAATTCACACTTTGTGGGTATTCAATTTATAATTTCTTATACTACCCATTAGTAGTATACTTATATTTGCCAAATTTCACCCAGATGGGTTACTGGCGGTTAACTTGCCCCCGTTTCCGTGCAGCCAACAAAGTAACTTTCTTCAAGTATGATAAACCTCAAACTTCTTAAATCAGACAAAGGATCCACAACGGTGACTATGGGGAAATGGAATATATCGCTAGAGCCAAAGAGGAAATCCCAATCCGTCAATACATCAGAGAACAATCATCACAAGAAAGTAGCAGATGATATCGTATTATGTTGACATTTCTGTGGCCCAATACGAATAATCGAAGCCAATAGGACCGGGAACCCCGCAACTCAGAGGTTCACCCAAAGTTCGCAAACTTGGGACTACTCAGACTAATTTTGTGCATGCGAAACTCGCCTTAACATCAGGTCCCATTCGTTGAACTCTCATGTCTCATTCTCCGAAGTAATCTTTTGAATTCTCGAATATTTTGGAAAATATGACAGTTTCCCTACGATAATGTATTCGATTAAATTAGATACGCATTTTTCTAATATGCCACTTTATGAAACGATTGATTTTTGTGAGACTATATTTGTTCAAACGATTTTCACTCAATATTCCTCTGAATACTTATCAGAACGTATTCCTATCATTTTTATTATATGAAAGTGAATACAGTAAAAGAGGTAAACCCCATTATAGGAAGATATATTGTAATTGGGAAGGTATGGGGAACATTCAAGCTAGAACCAACTTGTTGATTCTGCATTTAAAAACATGGGTGTTGTACGTTGGAGGGAAGACCGAATGGAGGAGAGTGTTCCACAGTTGTGCTGTTCTTGGGAAAAAAGATGCTTAAAAGCTAGAAATGCGACACCTGAGGATATTCACTTGAAATGAGTAGTTATCCGCTTGTGCGCGGGATCTACGAGGAAGAACAAGCGGGAAAGGGACAGACGCGGAAAGTTCATCAGAGCAAAATCCAATGTAGTATCGATAGAACAAAGATGAAGAAGCGATTGCCCGACGGTGAGCTAGTGATTGCAAGTTGGATGTTAGGAACGGGTAGCTGATGAGACGGATGGATTTACGTTGAACCCGATCAAAAAGAGAAAGAGAGGTGGGCGATGCTCCACCCCATACATGACTGCAGTATTCAATTGTAAGGCGAATCTGAGCATTTTTAAGCGAGAGGAGGTGAATGGGGGTGAAGAAACGTCTGGCGCGGAAGAGGAAGCCGATTTTGCGCGCAGCGCGGGAATCCAGCAGGTGACCATGAGAGAGAACAATACAAGGAAAGACCCAATAGATTGCATGATTCTGTGGAACGGAGTGTTCGAGTTGAAAGTCAAGGAAGGAGAGGAAGGTGCGTGTTTAAGAGAAACGGACATAAGGGGAGTTTTATTGCCATTGAATAGAACACAGTTGCTGCAGCCCCAAGCAGAGATAAAACCCAGATCAGAATTCGGGGAGAAATTAAGGGAGGAGCGGTCTCACTAATGCTGGAGTTAGCGATGCGCGAAGAGTGAGAGAAGAGTGTAGAGTAGCGTCATCGGCAAAGGCGTAAATAGGATTTGAATTTGAAGAAAGAAGGTCCTCAATAAATATCAGAAAAAGGGGAAAGTACAGAACCTTGGGGGACATCAGCACTCACAGGCACGGGAAGAGACATGGCCCCATCTAGTCTGACGGAGATGCTGCGGTCATTGAGGTAGCTTGCTGTCCAGGACACAAGTTCTGAAGGAAAGCCAAACTTGGGTAGTTTAGCCAGCAAATCGGCGTGTCAGACACATTCATTCTGAGTTTTAAGAGACCAACTATAGCAGATTGATAGCGTCGTAATCTGCAGTCCATTTTATTCCATTTTGGCAGATTTATTTTTAGGATTCTTTGGACAAAAGCTGAGCGATTATATTTCGCATTCCACTCTGTACAAACGTTATGCGGATGATTTTTTTTATTCTTACGAAAAATGAACATTTTATAACACTTCTACTACTTTTTATCTCAGTCCACCCACACCTTGCTTTATCTTGTGAAGTAGAAACCAACCACACTCTAGCGTTTCTAGGTTTAAGGATTACGGGGCGATTGAATGGGACACTACAACGCTCAGTGCACCGAAAAGTGACATGGAACGGTCAATACCTACACAATTTCCAACCGTGGAATGGATCTCTCACAACGGATAGCTGAGGATATCCCAAAGTGGTTATCGAGGTCGATGATGAAACCAATAACTGCTGGTTAAGTGATCACAAGAAATCCAGGATCGTCTGTTGCAAGCCCCCTCATGACAACAAGATACACAGTTAAACCTAATTTGTCTTCTAAACCACCATTGCTTAATCGCATTGGCAAACTTTTGGCAATTAATGAAGTGTTCCTTATTCGATTCCTAGCGCAAACAATTTTCTGATGCAGTCAATCCATTTACCGTGGAGTTGGTCTTCTCCTACCTTAAATAATTTTGTTGTATGGCGATTGTGAAAAGTTCAATAGCCTCGGTGGGATTCGAACCCACGCATAGACCCCGCCTACGCTTTGTACGCTCGCGGTCTACCAGCTGAGCTACGAAGTCACACCGTAGCTCAGCTGGTAGACCGCGAGCGTACAAAGCGTAGGCGGGGTCTATGCGTGGGTTCGAATCCCACCGAGGCTATTGAACTTTTCACAATCACCATACAAACTTAAAATGTGCCAAACAGCAATTTGGTAATTTTTGTTTACCTGTACACGTTCACTGACAGTAACTGGACAACCCCCGGGTGTCGCATAAGTGCCTGTTTGCTTTGCGTCATCAGTTGAGGAGAATAAACGAAAGGTTACCTTCCCGCGATATTTGCCTTCTTTCTATATCGATGAAATAGACAAAGGGGACTCAATGTTGAAAATTACTGAAAATTTACCAAATAACTAGTTTGGAACAATCTGTTATCCATATTTGAATAGGTAACGGAAAGATGAGAATTACGAGTATAATTAATCGATACATATTTAAATCATGTGGTGAGTAGCTTGAAAACTTAACAGATCAAGACTACAAACATTGTCTAGCGCCTGTGAACAATCAAATGGATTATTCAAAGTTTACTGCTCCTAATTAAAGTAGTCTTTTACTATCGGCATGTGCTGGCTACTTTTGAGTAGTCTCTTTCTAAGTATGAATTACTCAGGATAAAAGTCACATGACATTGAGCAAAATAAAATACCTTATAGCGTCCAATTTGTTGGTCATCCTTTTTTATATAACCTGAAGAGAATTACAGTTCGATCAAATGATCTATTACCTTTGACAAAACGCAATCAATATTACTCATCAGGGATCTGATAGACCAAAAATTAAATGAACGTTTTGGAATAAAGCAGCAATGCTAAATATATTCAAAGCCCAGGATGCCAAATTTCAAGATCATTTATACTTCCTGGGAGAAAACCAAGTCCAGGAAGTCACCTCACCTCACAGTTAGATTATGTCTAACCACCTTTCCAGTGCACTATAACATACTAAACCGAATGCCGTTCGTAATGATTGTTGCCCGACAGACAAGCTTCTTCTGAATGTTTGATTCGCAGAGGCCATCTAAAGTCTAATAGAAGTTTTAAACCAACCAAGCCACAGAATTTTACCTTGATACACTTCCAACACATAGTATCTTGTTCATTTTCCTCAACGTTTTCCTTCAAATCGATATCTCTGGATTTTCCATTCGGTGAGAATTGCGGCATAAGAGTCAGAATGGATTTGCATAGTACAAACGATCCTCGAAGCACAGAATCTGTGGCACTTGATTCCGTTTCATTGTTTGGCGTAATCTTTTTAATGGGATCAAATACTTCCGTATATAAAGACAGTTTTTGATCACTCCCCCTTTCACTCTGTTTTCTTTCAGATGTCGGTGCTTTATACACACACCAATAGGGCTTCTCCACAGTAAGAGAATCGGTTGTAAGACAGACTGTACAGACTGTACATCAAAATCGCGTTGGTCTACGTTCTTGTGATACACTATAGTGTGATGAACAGGGGACGAAGTGGTGCAGAAGATGAGAAATCAAACTTTCGATTAGACATCCTGTTACTTGAAGTGATAAGTCCCACGGTAGGTTCCAACCATACAGACCTGGACTCTAGTACAAAAAGCACAACAGGTTTTTTATCAGCACTCTGCATAGTATAACAGGAAGTTTCTTACTATTGAATGAATAGAAGTAATCTTTATAGTCCAAGCTGTGTAGTGTAAACAAAGATTACGCGTAACGCGTCGAAAAAATGCGGAATTCTAAATTGTAAACTGCACATGGCCTCCACAAGATCTAGTAACATGTATATTATCTCCATAAATAATAACGCTAAATGGAGAAGACAAATTTCTGAGTTTGAAAGACGGAGTTATGTGTAAAATGAATTGTTCGAAAAATTAGTGTCTAATTGGCATATGTAATTGATTCAACCGTTTTCTCTGATCAAAATGTCGGATTCTCTCAGGCTGGACAAGTAGGAATTCAATCCGTTGTGGCCGGTTCAATGAAATCAGAACGATGAATCACCATCATCGTTGACGGTAGTGTCAGTGTCTGGAAGAGATGCAAATGAGCTGGGGGGCTTGGTGCTGTTTATCATCCGAATTCAGACAATTGAGTTGAATTCATTTGGGTTGATGGGCAGACAAAGCTGCCGGCCGCCGTCAAGACCGATTCGAACAAACTAAATACGGAGACAGTGACAGAAATGCAAACCTATCAATTTTGAACAATGTCGTTTGGATGAAAGAAATTTTCGTTTGCGTGTGTGTGTGCGTGTATGAAGGTAATCATCTTCAGGATGTGGTTGCTTACTTGTACTACTATGACCTGTGGTCTTTTACTGGAACGACAATTGTTCATCAAACATTTTTGTTATGGGGCTGCGGGCCATTAACATAGGTGTCAGAGGCAAATAGATAGTTCATATCGAACACGGTCTCCGAGTTGATACTATATTGACCTTTACCATTTAACTACTGTCGTATAGCGCATTTATCGTTTTCATTTTGGGATCTACTCGTGTATAATCCATAGGTGAATTGACTTGAAAATATCGTCTATTGCAATTTCCTTCCAATACGCTATCTTTTGAACTGATACTTGGGTATTCATATCACTTTAAAACCACTTCTTTTGTCCAATGAAATCTATTGGGACATCTGTGAGAATAGCTTACTGTATTCTGAGAAACTTCCATCGATGCATTCAAGTTAAATGTTATAGAAAATTTCAATATACACAATCCTTTTGAATCAGCAGTGTCACACTGAACAGTAAAATCTTTCTATCTGATGGTAAAACAACCCTTTGGTGTCCTCAACGTATATCCAGAATTTCATCTGTTACCAAGGGCTATCCACGAAGATGTATAACAATCTAGAGTAATTTAGGCTACAAATGAACCACGAAAACTGAATGGAATCATACGGATATTACAAACTGTGATTAGTCAATGACTTCAATGAAGCTTACGGTGTCTTACAGGATCTTTCGGAAGCTCAGCAACTCTCTTCCTGCCATGCTGCAACCAGCGGATAGAAGTTTAATCGACTCAGCTGTCCACGCAGACACGTAGAATTTTCTAGATTAGTCTGTCTTCTGCGCATCTTTTTCGACCAACCCCATTAAGGCATAATGATCATTTGAATTGCTTTAGCATTTATCAATGCCAACCATTTTTATTTACACACACACACACACGTGTGTGTGTGTGTGGACACTTGTCATGCTCACCGTTTGTGCTACTGTGATCCATTTATGATATTAGATGAATGTGATCGATAAATATTGGTTGTGCTTTGCCGTGCATAATGAAAGACAACTACTGTGTGAGAGATTTTTAGGGGACTGAGAATGTAATTCATCATAAACGAAGCAAAAGAAAAGCCGTGAGTATCGTGCATCTGCTTGATCCCTATTAGCTATCATACATCGACTTCAATGCAAATAAAACCCGGAAAGTCATAATATTTTCCAGTCAACAGGAAGCTCCCATTCTGTTTGTCTAGTTCCATGTTTGAACCAGAATCGTTGGGAACCGTTGAATCATTGATTGTACTGCCTATGTCGCTATCTGTTGCTTGTCTGATACTGACAGCTACCACCCACTCACGTCATGCTGACTTAGTTCATGCGAGAAGCGATCCGCTTCAGCCGAGCAGACTTCGATATTGAACTGTTCGCTCTGAGTGATGTGTTCGCCGTACCTCGAGTGCATGAATTGTCCGCGGTTGCTATTGGTACTCGCATACCTGCATGTCTATCAGCCAGTCTTGTTTACACACGTGGCCACGGATGCATCCGTGCGCTTCCTAAAGTGATTGCTTAGACTAGTGAACCAATTTAGCCGCTTACTGCGTTTTCCTACATACAAAAAGCTTAGCCCATTACCGATTCGCTTTCGTACCGTAGGTTTCCCTTGTAAAAATGGTCAGTAGGTGTCAAGGTGTGCAGTTAAACATTGAGAAAACGCCGAACTCTGTATTGTTCCGCGAGATGTGAAACGGCGCTTCAAATTTCATAACTATTTACAGTTGTTGTGTAAACTTTACCATGTTGAATGGTATGTGAAAACTCTGATAAGATCCGTGAAACTGGATATCAATATAAACCAAACCGGATCACTGAGAGAATCAGTCTGGTCAACTGTTGGCCAGTGTATTACATTTTGCGAGATCTAAATTGGTCCCAAACTGGATTAGCGTCGCCATGATGACAGGATTTGTTTTGGTAAATGTTATTAGTATGATAGTGTAAATTACAACATAAAAGCAGTTTTCTGTGTTACCATGACATTCGGCCAAGTCAGATCATTTGCATACCCGGAGATCTCGCCATTCAAAGAAATAAAGCCCCAGGTGANAAAAATAGCTTGCATACTAAGCAGTTTCTTTGCGAAAATGCGCTGCGTTCAAAATGACAACTTTCACTTGGATGTGTATAAATAGCATTAGCGAAGTTCTATTACTTCTACTACTACTAACACCATCACTTTTGCGAAGTTACGAAAACAAGCTTGTTCGCTATATTGTTTGGCTTTTGATATTCCTATGGGAATCTTCCATGAATTTCGTTAATTACCAATACTGTTAGTGTTATTGCTGCATCAGATAAGGGATTTGTGGAACTTATCTTTCCCTGTTGTTCACTTCACTATCCCACTGACTCATTCCCACGGATCACGAAAACGTTCTCCGGGACAATGATCAAGCACATGATTTATACAAGACCGTATAAAAGTGTACAGATTATCGTTTTAATCCGATAAATCACAATAGCACTGATACGGTCACGCATCTTCTATATATTTATCAGTCTGTAGATCATTTTTCAGCCACGCCGCCAATTTAGTCCTGACGGAGTAGATGGATGCATGAAACGATGTTCAGAACTTCATAAAGAAATAATAATAATAATAATAATAATAATAATATTAACACTATAACATTCATATGGTAAAACTTGCCTTGAGAAAGGTTACCCAAGGTAACCTAAACGTCGGCGAATATAATTCTCTACTGACATCGCTGTGTTATTAACACTATAACATTCACAAAACTATTGATCAACTGTTTTGTTTCGAGCAATCATGACACCAAGAGCGGAAATCCCAAAGGGCTATTTCAATAAACAAAAACATTCTGGATGGCGTTTCATATTAATGAAATTCGGATTCGGTGTTTCAGCTGATGGCACCTGTAGAAACCTATCGTGGTAGGCAGTTCACATGCTACCTGGTGTATCCGTATGTTTCTGTCAGTTGGGTGTGTAACTAAATGCGAAAATATCAGATCGGTAGGCGTCGTTTCTTCGTTCAACTGGCACAGGATACAATTTACGAAGACTTAGATGGAGTATATGTTCGAGTGCTAATCATAGTGAGGCTACGGTTAATTTCATCACGATAAAGACAATCATGCCGCTGGTTTCAATGAGTTCAAAGGTTAGTATTATTGGGGAATGGTTGTCCATCAAAAATAAGTTGGTCACTTAGAGAATGGATTGTGTTTCAAACATCACACTTGGCTCACTCTGTCACTAAGGGCTAGAGAGGCTGTGCAGATATCTCCAGGTATATTACAAGGTAGTAAGTGACTGATGACCTACTCTGGAATTCAGGATCTATGTCATACCAGTAGTAAGATATTTTCGTTTGTTCGCTTAAATACTCTAGTTTCATACAAAATTCGAAAGTCTAATAGGAATTTATACATCCAAAGGATGAAACTTCGGCACTAATAGCCGATTACTTTGAAGCTAAATTCTCCAAATGTGGACGCGATACTGTCTCCAATGTGGTCGATGGCCAAAATCTTGTCGATGAGCCACTTTTCCTTGTCGCATTTTGCTATTACTGACTTAAATATCTATTTTCGAGTTGCTAGAATCCTACAAACTGATCTTAGTCAACTGGCTGTCACTAAAAGAGGCACAGCTCCCCCCGTTTGTCCTTAATCTAGACCATAGTGATTCACTTATTTTCAGGTCATTTAATTCCTTCTTACACTCCGCCCCCGCACCCAACACACATCACGACAATAAACCTGACGATTGAATGAACCAAAATACTTCCGCACGTGAAGTCAAACACCTGTCTCTAGTGTAGGAAAACAAGTCACGTGTTGGCTGGATCTGTGATCTTTTGACTTCGAAATGATCGCTTCATTTCACTTTTGCTACCTTTTGGTTTCTCTTTTTCGGTCTTCAATATTCTCTTCAAATAAGCCTGCAGACATTTATCCACAGTCACCTCCATGATCCTTTTGTGAATTGCGAATGCTGGCTCTGTGTGTGTGCCCGTTTGTGTCTGCGTGCCTTACCCCGGCCTTCTGTTGCATTTGCACCGACCAGCCAGGGCAGGTGATTCTTTGGTTTAGAGCTAACAAACTCCCTCTGTCTCAAAACGTTTTGGTTTTGATTGATTTCGGAAATATGCGCTACGCTTGAATTGGTTTCCTCGTTGGTTGCCAATCATGATGAAGAGAATATGCATTGTTCGAGGCTCGATGTCAAGTTGAGCAGCTGTGAGTGACTTGTCTGAAGGGACACGTGCGCTCAGCA
>UZAN01041692.1:19203-46189 GCA_900618425.1 Echinostoma caproni
AGCACATAAAGTGCTCTCTTTGCCAAGTCTATACACTTATATTAATTATGCATTTAAACTAAGGATGGATGTCAGTGTGAACAAACAGACCCGCTTACGTGGCTTACATGGCGTTCGGCGGCAAACCGATTTCCATGAGTAAATAACACTAGGAAATAAATTCAATTAGTGAATAATGCAATGCAAATTCAAAGATAAATGTATTACATGGAATATATCGGTTTGATTTACCGCTCGATAAATCGTGTGCCGTCTTGATTGCGGAACTTCTCATGACAGCGGGTCAATTTTGAAAACTCACCCCGAGGCTTCAATATTCGTGACAGTCTATAGTTCGGGTGGAGCTGATTGCTAAACAATAGCTTGTGATGTGATTGTCTGAGATAACACAAACCGAACTCGGAACTCGTCAACCGCCAGAGAATCGGAGTGAAGGAGATTAGTTTGGTGGTGTACCGCCAGTGAGAAACGAAAATTTGTATCATCTCATTTCCTAAATCGTGCAAAGTAATAGGAGTTGAACTGGCAGTGATCGAAAATTTGATTCATTGATGCAAGCTTTGAGAGCTGCAACTATGAGAAAAGCCTCATGCTTTTCAGTTTCACTTTCCCCGTCGAATTTCTGTTATTGGCACCAGATATTCTTTGGTTGCTTTAACGCTTCAACATTTAAAACATAGAAAGCAGAATAACAGTAATAGTACAGAGTACAAGAGTCAGTAAGTGTTGCTAATCGACAACTTTTTCATTAGCTATATCAGGGAGAGTGGAACAATCATCATTCAGTTTATCCAAGACTTGTAAATGTGTTTGCCCTGCAGATTGAACATTGCTCTATTCTACCGTAAAGGACCATACAATTGTTTTATCCGCCAATTCTCATTGACTACACAGGGATTCAGTTCTAAGCTAGGAGTACGGTGTGGAGACCACAACGGTTGATCAAGCTCAAAGCAACTTCTAACATGTGAACATTATATGACATCAAATTAACCTTTGTGCAAATTTAATATTTTACGTTTTCAACAAAATACGCATAAGGTGTGCGTATTATTTGATGTATTGTATCCAGGACAGTTTTTGTACTACTAGCCGATAGCTTGATAGGGCAGACACCTTTACCCACGGTGTGCTCTCAGTAATACGCTGAAAGGATTGGATAACTTTCAAACCATGCAGTCTTATATCGCGGGACTAGTTGTTACTTGCAAGATTCGACAATATAAGGGGATTCTGCCGTTTTCTTCGATCCATAAGACGACGTTAGCAATGCTCGAAAGCGGTAAGTCACCGGTGCCCTTGAGAATAAGCTACATTTCAATAAACGGATACTATCTAGTTACATATGAATTGAAATCGATTTATTTTATAGTGCTCTATCGAATACCGTTTAACTTTAGTCTTTTCATCGAGTATTCTAATTGTACGACACTAACATCATCATGATGATGATGGTGTACTTATCTTAATTACGCACCAAACTCGGGCTGGTCGTCTAATGAATTGGATTACGATACAAGCTCTCAAGCCCATGCATAGCTTACATCGTTGATAAACCTTCAAATCACCTTCAACTTTTGTTCGTCAGATTGCAGGAGAAGTATCACAGTCATCCTAGATTACATAGCCGGTGTCTTCTCTTCCAGCGATAACTAATTGAACAAAAGAATAAAGCTGTATTCTGCGGCCGAGGTCCGCTTTATGCCTTGTGATTGGACAATTCTAACTACAAGACAGGTAGTAGAGAGAGACGAGGACGTATTCAGAGCCCTGGGGATGAATCTTTACTGCTGCAATGATGAACTGATACAGTAAGCTAGCATCATAAACAGCTGATTTTTTTCTCGACATCATATGGGCCCGAAGATCATGTGTTCGAATCGTTCTACTACCGTCTGACTCTCCCGCTTCATGCATTGCCATAGCAAAACTTTGGTTGAACACTTACTTTTTTCTCGCACTGACTACTTGAAATTCTATTCAAGCTTAGATTTGAGAAAACCAAATAAGACAAACTGCCTAAAAGGAAATTAGCAAAGCAGCAGAAATGTCCTACTAGAGGATAACAGTGTAAATAGTGAAATGGTATGCATTTGCGTATTGTTTTGCACAGTTTCTTTTTTAGCCTCCAACGCCCAGTCATACAGAATTAACTCATTGCTCACTCCCAAGACCCACGAATACTACTGGTTTAATGCAGTCATACCAAGGCGAGAGGTGATGCACGGATGAGGACATCAATGAATTGGAATAAATGGGAGTCCATGGAATGAGAAATGTAGAAGTACCGCCCAGGACAATAATCAGAGTAACCAAAGACGAACAGAACGACAGCTGCGGTCCGGCCCAGGACTGAGCTCAGATCACCATGACCTCAGGATAATTCAACCGCAGAGCTATCCATCGATCCAGGGGATCGAGCCGGTTCAAAAGAAGCGATATGAAACGTTCCAACAACCGAATTTAATTCAGTGTAAACAGAGTATCATTCTGCTCCGTAGTTGGGAATTAACGGCATCCAGTGGAACATACAGTAGACTTAGTTTTGAAGTTGGTCAATACGTGTTTACCCACCCAACACAAGACGCGCATTTTACTGGTCAAGTGACATTGAGTAACTCACTTTTAGACACAGTACATTAATTGCCATAAAAAACATGAGCATACCGTCCAGTGAGGAAAGTCCGTAACGGAAATAGTTCTACCTGATCATAGGGATCAACAAAACATTGATTCTTCAAAAATATGTTTGTTTTTTGGCCTACCGATATTAGTATCACCGTAGTCTGTGCAGCAGTGTGTCAGTAACAATTAGAGTCATTACTCACGCAGGCTATAGAACTGACATCCAGAATGTGACTTTGCATGATTACTGTATACTATATGTCGATGGAGGTTTTAGAACTACCGGTTTGAAAATTGTACTGCCCCAAACTCATCGCTCTTCGAGCCCCACAAAAATAAATACGGTCGTTTAGAGGGAGAATTAACTCCTACCTGTGACTTAAGCAGTGAGACCTGGTAGGAACCACAAGCAGAACACAGTGGCAGGCAAGTAAATAAACACGCAGACAGACATTGCACACCGTAAACAACACTCCGAATCACCTCGTCTTTTCTTGTCGGGATAATTTTAGGTACTTCCCAGCATTGTGAGAGGGTGAATCTGAGCACTTCATCAAATGCAATGTGCATGAACTAGTCCACTGATGCAACCAATGAAAAATACGGCTTTTGATGTACAAGGCAAACAAAGGAAAAGTAAAAAATGACTACCCTTGGAAATCATTATTGAAAGACAAGCTTAGGTTTATGTGCTAACCCTTCAGTTCAGTGTAATCAACATAAAGTAGACTGCTAAGACATTTTCATAGTAAAATAATAATAATTACTACTATTTTATTATATCTATGTTCTTCGAGACGGAAGTAATGGTAACAATTCTCTAGTATTCGAGTCAGAAGGTCAACACGTTATTTAAAAACAGTAGAAGATCTATTTGGACCTGTGGTAGAAGATGCGTTGTACAGGAAAAGAATTTTATTTACATGTCCTTTGGGGAACTCTTACACTATCATTCAAACATTCGGAACAAATTTGACCGAAATTGTATTGGACCATTAGCATCGTTTACTTTGTGAACGTTATTCACAGAAGTCAATGATTTTTTTTGCTTTTATAACATGGATTTATCGTATTCCACAGACGTCCATGGTAAGGAGGTTTTCATCGGCGAATGGACGGCGGGAAGTTTTCCATAAGGCTGTGAAGTTAATTAGCGGATTCATGCTGCACCTCAATGAATTTACCGACAGTAAAGTTTGCGTATGAACAATATTCCGAATGCACAGTACAGATCAAAACCGAATGTATTATGTTGAGGAACCACGAACTGGAACAACAAGGAAGAAAATCCATAACATAGCACCAGTGCCAAGGGATTTATTAGGAGATAAAATAATAATGGATGAGAAGTTGTGGATGCTCTCACCAAGTTGATGTGCGTGTATGTGTGGCGAGTAGTATCCGGACATCTTTTATGAACCATTTATTTTGTCTGGTCATAAAAACATGCGCTTGTCATTTCATCCCTTCTGTCGTTCNTCTACTAATCCCGACTTCAAAATATGTTTGATGTTGTACTGACAATACAACGTGGGCTTGTTGCTCTCTTCGCATTTCGTGTTCGACATCCTCTAGGTTTGAACATTTTCTTTCATCACAATACTGGCGCTGTGCAGTGGGCGCGTGAATGAAAACAGTTACAACAACAAACTTCATGACTATCACCAAGAAGAGATTTTACCACATCTCTGTCAGATTTTCAGTTAAAACCAAGGGTAAGCCGGGATTATCAGCAGTCTCCTAATTGTACGAGAAAGTCATTTTCCCAAGAAAATATTCGGTATCACACCACTTATTCTTAGGACTTTACGTGTAAGAGGGAGATATTTCAAATCACACAGCTACAAATTCAGTTTTTAAATGGACTGAAACAAAGGAGAGGTGGGAATAAGATTTGTTGAGTGAGTGATAGAAATCCAAGATGCAGATTAGAAAATGGCTATAAATGTGTGATATTCGTAGACTGAACTTGTAGCCAGCTTTCATGAACACATCTACCGTTCGATTGATCTATCAATCCGCCCGTCTTATTTGTGGTAAAACTTATTTGTATCGAGCTAGCAACTTGTTTAGGTCTGACTTCGTTTGGTTTCAGAACTTGGACGTACTTTGCATGGAGCCTCTACCCCAACCACTGATTCATTCACCCGTTCGCCACAAACGTACCCTCATGTGAGACCTGACAAATCATCCTTAGAACAAAAACAGATATGAAACAAATCTAACCACCGTTGACTATGGAATCCGGTGGGTTCATCAATATCATTGAATTTTCCCAAAGTAACGCCACTATCAGACACCTGGGTGCTCATACATACACACAAGGACACAAACCAGTCGATTGTATTATTCAGACCTATTTGTCATAAATTGACAGAAGGCTCCGGATCGTGTATTCAGTTCGCAGTTGTGGATGAATCGAGTTACTGGTATCTGTTCCTCCCCTCCCACATTGCATGACTTTATGAGATGTCTGTTCAAAGGTTTGTTTTGTGATTGAAAATTACCCGCACTCATCAATTTAATTGCTATTCCGGTAAAAAGCCTATAAGGCACAGTTACACTCGATTAGACAAACTGAAGTACAGAGTCTGGTTTTTCAAGCTCAACCTCAAAGCCCCTCTGCCACACATACACACACCGTTTGTGTGAATTGTTTAAAAAAACATCAATAATCGAAAAGAAAACTGTATAATGAAAATAAGACAATGTTGTAATAAGTGGAATTTGATCAGTACTTGTGGGTGAACATATTTTAACTTCTTACCGATTATATGCGAGCTACCTTATATGAGCGGATTTTTTATTTAAAAGGCCAGATTGATAGTACCATGAAAGAGCCAATTAAATGCGAAACACCCGGAAAAATGTGAATTACATACCCCCGAAATCGAAAACAGTCATGATATCATTTGATTTTTGTATTGGTGAATTTTAGCAGTTTCGCAATGCAGTCGTACTTAGTAAAAATGAGCAAGTTTGTTTCACGCGAAGGAATACTGTTATCGTTTTCATTATGAAGAAAAATCAACAAGTTCTTGGCCAAAGTTGCATCCCTAACGCTCGAAGAACAAAAACACGGTGCAAAGATTTGGTTCTATTCCCAAACAACATCGAACAATTTCGATTCGGATTTGAAAACCAAAATGTAATATGATTTTAGACAACCTATCCCCTGTAGAACTGAAGCCGTCATCGTATGTAGGTGTTATTTTGAAGAAAAACCTCGTTACCCTCTCAGTAAACATCTGGAAGCTGCCAAATATCAATTTTCACGAAATTTGGGGGTAACATCATGCATTTATTTCCATTTCTGAAACAGCAAAATGTGAAATATCGTGGGTAAAACTAAACCGTATATTTCGAACCCCAATGTTTCCTAACGTGGGAGCTGATGGTTTTTCATCATATACGGGGGGGAGTCAATCAGTTAGATATGCCATAAGGGACGGATATCTGCTAGTAAAGTTATATTTTCTTTTTCAACCCTCATTTTATCGTGTTACACACTTACCCCCTAAGAACTTTCTATCAATAGTTCTATTTCACCCTTATACGGTTATTCCCTGACAAAGAATACTTCAGATACATGCGTCGTAGGGGTTCTCTAAAGAGGAAGATAAGCGTTTTGTGCGACGTTCGTTTCGCCTGCTTATTCCACGTTGTACCTCTAGCCTTTGTATATCCTGAAAAATAACAGGTTTGTTCGTTGATTCGCTAACCCTTAAGGTGAGTGGATAATCCCCCACCACCTTATCGGTGATTGTCACTTCCCGTTCGCAACCGCGTATTTAATGAACTGTAGCCCGCCGTGTTCACGATAGTCAACAATATGGCGGCCGTTTTTTTATACCACAACCCGAAGACGAGTCAGGTAACAAGCAGTAGAGCTTGAGTTGACCTTGACCAATATTTAGTCTACGCTAAGCTCCTCACTTTGTTGCATGGACATCAGAAAGGGCAGTATAATCGTGAATAGATACTCGCAAAATATCACTGGCTTTCCTCATTGAAACAAAGTAACAATCGCTTAGATACAATATTTTAAGCAAAAGACTGTTGAAAAAGTGTCGAATAAAACAAACTGTGTTTTTAATGTTCAGTGGATTATTCCGATGGACTTTATCATGTTTAATTGGATTTTAAATAATATGGGAAAAAATTCCGTCATGGAATCGTCTGAAAGGAAAACTGATAAGCTATATAAAGTATACATACACGCGGTCCGACAACCCCAATTGGAGATGATCGTGGTCATAGACTGGTCAAACCCGGTATCAACCCTGATTTAAAAGTTATGATAAAAGTAATAATGAGTTTGTGGCTTTAGAGTTACAAGTCGAAAATCTGTTTAGTTAGACACGGGATTTGGTGCCTAGTTCGATCAAAGAGACGGAGGCTTTCAAATCAACTCTCGTTAACGCTTGTTATTTATGTCACCGAGCTGAATTCCACACTGCTGGCCCCGTTACCAAAAAGCACATCAAGGTACTACGTGTACTGACCCGTACTAAAGATATAATATTCAGTTGCCCAGACAAAGGAACCGGGATTGTATCGGAAGAGGACAAGTTCACAACCACACCAACCGAAAAAGACAAAACACAACATAGTGAATAATAAATCACTGGGATACTAAAATGACTGAATCAAGAGGATGACATAGGCAGTGAACCATATGAACGCAAAAGTAATAATCTGTTTTCTTTACTTCTGTTGATTGAATGTATACGTTTACAGTAAATTTTCACTGGGCACGAGGCGGGGGGGGGGGCTTGTGACCAATCAAAGGCAGTCTGGGGAGGTGCATAAATGATGCTGAATGACGGAGGTATCACGGATGACAGCGACAACGACGATGACACATGACACGATGACCATCGGATCACTGTAATGGTGATCCTAATCTTTTGAGCAACATTGCCGCCGCAGATACATTTGTGTAAAAGTTTCTGGAAAGAAGAGCTTTTGATTCTATTACGAATTATAATTAAAAGGGATTATAACTAGGCTTGCATGGAAAAACAAAGTGATAAAAATGAGCTCTTGCAAACAACGTACGCTTTGACCGAGCTGTATTGGACTGAGCTAGATAAGGATTATGCATGTCAGTATGAAGTATATTGTGCGTGTGTGTGTGTGTGTGTGTGAAAAAGTATGACACACTGTTTCATTGCCAAGCAGGAAAACCGATTCGATCAGGTAGAATGGGGTCGAAAGAGAACATGCACAGTCAGGCATTGGATGACAGCAAGACGCGGTCATTGAATCCGTGTGCACCACTGTCCCAAATGCGTGACAGTCCTCGCGTAACTTACCAACAAATCAAATATACATTGCTGATAAATACGAATGTGATTGGTAGATGAGATGAGAGCATGTGCCAGAATAAATAATGACACTTCCCTCTGAATTGGCCGGGTGCTACCCGTACAATGTTTTTGTATCGGTCTCAATTGACTGGCTCATGCGTTTGACATGATTACATCATTGGTTTGATTTGTGTTCTTAGTTAACTATCGGTGAATATGTTAAGCAGATTTTTACCACTCAAGTGATTTTAATTCACAGTACACGAGATACGCGTGCGTGGGACAGATCATATAATGATTCCGACACAAAACCGCAAACCGATCAGTTGTTGGGCCAAAGCAAGACTTTGAAAGTTTCATGTGACCAGTGAAAAAACAACAGAAAGAAAGAGGAAGATACCATCGTTTGGTAAATATGAAACCTTAATTAATCAGAATATTCGATGCTCCAGAATGCGACAAGACACCAGAGGGCCGGAATGAGACTGATTTAATATGATTAGATAACAGTTGTATTTCACCTGAGTCGGTTTCATTCAATCCGGATAGATGTGACAAACCAACTCCGTTGTTGTATGAATTTTGTGTTATTTGAACCGGGTCGCTTAAATTCAGTCTAAGTTGTCAAACTAAAGTCATCCGACTAATTTATTTGCCTGTCATGAATCTGACAGTCATCTGAGACTGAAATTTCAAACAATAGAATGTCATCAACCGGATACTGTCTAAAAGAATGGAGCATTTTTCTCGTTGCTCCAGATTCCGAGCAGAAGTTTCTCGGATTTCATGTAACCCACCTAATCCATCATACTGACGTAGTCTAGAATGATGTACAGTGTTCTATTTCGCTGTGTCAGCGTTACGTGAACTTCTCCGCGTTCCCTTCACACTCTTACATTTCGGATACAAATTAAAGTTGACCAATCGTGTATGCAGGATAATTCATACTATAACGAGAAGGTGAGTCGGCTGGCAAAACTTTCATTGATCCAATTCCAAAAACAACCGGTGTATACGTTCGATTATGTGCAATCAATTCTCAACCGCGCGGCAGGATGATTCATGCCTCATTCTGTTGGTTCATTCCTGTTGATTTTGGTCCGCACTTGGCACGTACGTTTCCTCTTCTTCCGCGTACCGCTCCGATTGGTTTGACTCGATCGTAGCGCGAGATACGTTGATCGACAGCGCCGACGTTGTGGTATTCGGTGGATATCTTTCTGGCTAGATTCGGATTGTCTGCCGGGTTTGATTGTCAATTCATTCGTTTCCAGTGGTAATCGACATTGTCTCGCAAAGTACTTCCAGCCGCTACGTTTGCACACCTGGTTGGATCGACTGTATTCCTGATTCGCTCGCTAACCGGGACTCTCTTTGTACCACCTTCCATCACAATACTACTTAATCTGCTGCTCACTTTTGCTTGCCATTCAGTCCCCATTGCTCAAATGACCGACTATAATGTTGGCGATTGCAGTCACAAGTTCACAGTTTGTTGAATTTCTTCAAATAGGTTTCAAGCGTTTAAAAGCAGTTTGAAACGAAAGACTATAAGGTAGTACCTGATTCCTCTGTCCAATGTTGAGTTGTGATTGTCAGCAGTAGTAGTAGTAGTAGTAGTAGTAGTAGCAGTAGTAGTAGTAGTGGTAGTAGTAGTAGTAGTAGCAGTAGTAGTAGTAGTAGTAGTAGTAGTACCAGTGACAGTAGTATTTGCCACCGAAGTGATGGTAACAATTACTTTTAATGAATATGCTGCATCTGTGAGAGTAGTTGAGGATTTTACTTGTTTATATTAATAATTCCTCTAGTGAATGTGGCGTGAGCTGAAAATCTAGAAAGCTCTTCACAACTGCCTCCACCGAATTGGGTGTTACTGGCAGTGCGATTCCATCGACTCAACTAGGGACTGAACCCCGGACCTCACCGGTAGAACGCAAGCATACTACCCACTAGGCCACCGAGTAACTGATTAAACCGTTCCTCATTTGGAATATACGCGATTTAGCACTACCTATCTTTGCGAGCTTGTTGCGTGCAACGAACCTCGCTCATCTCTGCACTAGCCTCCAGGGTTATGACTCGGATGGAGATTTTCACAAACTGATCATTCGTTGCGATGCCCACAACATGCTCGCAAAATGGGTTATGCTTAATGCTGTAAATGAAAAAATGAAAAACGGTCAGATCAATACCCGATGACCGAGCGGGTAACATGCTTACGTTCTACCGGTGAGGTCCGAGGTTCGATCTTCAGTTGATTCGATGGATTCGCACTGCTGATGGGACCTAACCAGGTCAAAGCAGCTGTCCTGTGCTTCCTAGCTTTCCAGCTCACGCCTCATTTACACCAATATAAACATGCTTATTCTTCGAATCCCTCTCATCACATCAAAACCAGTTTCGTAGATGAATTAATTTGAATTCTCCGCTTTCCCTTTTCTTGGAGATATGATCTTGTTTTCTGCGTATGTCACTGTAAGCTTCAACTGCAATCCACCAAATGACATGCTGCTAGAACATGCGATATTAATATGAGCAAAGTATACGCTTATGCACTATGATAAGTGCTTCTTATCAATTTTTACTCCAGCCATTGTCGCATTGACATACATAAAATTCTGCACACATACACAACATTTTGGTAAGTGATTCCCCAAGTAACGATATATGAAAGCAAGTGTAGTGATCAGAGTCGACACGAATCTCGATTCACGAACCACAAAACAGGAATCGAAAGTATGACACAAAATCGTACAGGTAGTCGTAGGCCAAAATCTGCGGTCACCGAGACGCAGGAAGAAAGCTATAAAACTAGCGATTCCGTTTATCGGCAGAAATGAAAGGGAGTAAGTAATATATACAAAGAAACGTCATTGGTTCAACAGATATTTGCCAATCACATGCTTGTACTCTATTCATCACACAGCTTCTGTTTGAATTGCCTAGTTTCTGAATGGTCGATACTATAGGCCTGGGGTTTGCTGTACAGAAACTGTAACACGTAGCTCTTTGGCTGGTGTTATCCCTAAAACTCAGATCACCACACTCCACATTCGGCTTTTCTCCAGTCTTCAACGGAGCAGCTGTACTGGACTAAGGGGAACTCTAACCAGGAGAGGCTGATTTGTATACCCAAACGACACCAAAATACCAGTCGACAGGTTCCAATGTTTGGTGCATCAGCAACGTTGCATAATGTCCAACAGTAAACGTGTGTGCGTGTGTCTCAGTGCACACTTATTGTAGTCACTTCGAAAGCAAACCCAAAGGGTGATGGGTATTCTCCTAATGAGAACATGTTAGGATTGTTCGAATGAGTTCTCTCCTTGTTTCTGATTGCAAAACTGTAAGAAGCGTGCAAAGAACCGAAACACGAAACTGACGACAAAAGGATAATATATGAATTCCCCTCGGAAATTAGAGACTGTCAGTCATGTTGTTTCAAAATAAATGACTTTATTCGCGATCAGAGCTTGGAGACATTTCCAAAATTGGGTGAAGCAGATTGAATAAGCAAAGCTCTCTAGGAGACAGAAAGGTAACTGGCCTGAAATCTCAGGGCCGTCGAGAAATAGGGTTTCTATCAACCATGCTAAAGTTAATATCACCAAATTTGTAAAACGGATCATCCAAACTGCACCGGGGATGAAAATACTGGACAAGATGGCTGGAAGCTTGTAGAGCAATGTATCCGATAGCCGGTAGTAACTAAATCAACAGTGGGAAGCGAGAGAAAACAGCGGGCTTGAATTATTATAGTAATGATGCGAAAAGCCTCGCTAGTTGAGAGCACGTGTACGCGACAGAGATGATAAACAAGGAACCGTGTGATAAATCTCAGCCCTCGTCCAGGGCACCGCTTTCACAAGTTCAAACCACAAGCCAATTACTATCGAAGGCTCTTTGTCTGGTTCGTGTGAAACAGACTCATCAGTCTATGATCGGCTTCAAGATGCGTTTCCGCCATCACATCCATTTTGTCTAGTCTCCAGGGCTTTTCTTGGTGGTGGTGGTGGATCCCCCGTTATCGTTCCCGTACCGGAATTTGAGTCACACGACGCTAACCAGATGCCTCGGCCTCCCACAGAGCACACCTACCCAACCAGCCACGCACACACACACACATGCATAATCTCGGGCGTGATCACGCCGGGCATATGTCTTCGCCCAGTCCGGTGTTGTCAGTTGCATAACTAACGGTAGAGTAATCTTGGCCCGAACGATTAATTAGTAGTGTTCATCATCTGGTCCATGTGTGTATGTATGTTTGAACTGCGTGAGTTCCGATCGGCCTCTCAGTTGTTAGCCGTCCCGCTCCGCAATGCATGAGACTTGACGTGAGAATAACATGAGGAAACTGGTTTGGTTTCGAACTACAAATCTCTCCCTCTCTGGTTCATGAAAAACTGACTATAGACAACGTTCATTTCAATTGATACTACTCACCCAACATGGAGAAAGTTTTAAGCCTGTCACTCCTCGTTTCGTTCTCATTCGTGATTCCCACGTGCCCCGAGAATCTGCATTCTCATGCGAATTAGATTCAAGTCCAGGACAGCTGTTTTGTTATACCACGAGCAGCAAATAGACAAAGCAAATGCAGAAGTTTTGAGGAAAGTCCTTGTAAATTATTGAATAGCAGTTTCAAGTTTAGGAGCAATGGTATTGGTAATGTCATCTATGAGTTGAATAAATGCAAATCGATCTAAACAGTAATATAAGTACCGTCTCAAACCAGTATCTAGGACTCACCTAGACGAGCTTCGCTCGAGCCTGGCGAGCACGTTTTCACTTGCACTTTGGTTAGAACTGTTTGTCGGTGATGATGCATTAACCGAGAGTTTAATAGTCCAAGCATTTAGTTTTCTGTAAGGATAATATAATAAGTTGTATTCGGTAGTCTGAGTGGTGACCCGATGGTAATGTCTCCAAGTTATCACCCCAGAGGACAAGTGTTCGAGTCCCATCACCACCATCTGAGATTCCCCATCATGTATGTCGTACAGTAGCCCTTTAATTGGCCACTTCCTCCCTCCTGAACTTTTATCACTGTGTGTTCAATAAAAGGAAGTAAAATGAAAAAGAAAAAAACAAGTGCCACTTTCAAATTGCTGAAACAGACTTCATAACTTAAAGCAAGCTGTACTTAAAATTCGGATAAGGAAAAAACCATTTTCCTATAACAGTGATTATTTCTCTCTAATTTTTCTTTATTTTCTCAATTATTTCATAAAATTTGAATTTCCGAATTTCCGGAAAAGTCTCAAACCATACCACCGGCCATATTCGATCTTGATCGATCCATTCCTTCATTACTCTGTACTATCAGGTTAATTCTAAGATCATTTTGCTAACCGATCCCAAAACTGTATATACAAATAGACCAGTTGTCCCTAGCCTTCACGTTTTGGATCGAGCCAAATGTACAGCCTCGCCTGAAGGCTTGTATTCTGTGTTCTCTCTGGTGGGGTTGGAGGATCGTACTACTATCGTGGAGTGTTCCTTCCGGTTCTCTTGGGATTTGTCCTTGGTATCGCAGTCGGACGTATTCGTGTACTGTTCACTCGGTTTCTGAGTCGTTACGGTTCCTGTCCGTAGTCATCATCGTTTGGTTCACGGTTTGGGCTATTCGATCGCATTGTCTATCCCAACGTTGCAACAAACTGCCCAAAAATTTGAGCTCTCAGCATCATTTACCGCTTCTCCTTCTAGCATTTTCAATATAAATTTTGATACATTATCCACCAACATGTCCATCCGCTTCCACACCGACAATCCCGTCGAAATATTTCTCGTTATATGAAACGGGAAATCCTTCGTTTTAGTTCGACAGTTTCTCACTGAATCATTACGGCCGTGAATCTGTATTCGGGTGAAAACTTGCAGTCTATTTTGTTTTGTTTGTTTTAAGATTTGTCAACAAATTTGCAAAGGTCATATAAAAAAGTACCAGAGATAAAGTGACTCTTGGACCTCCGGAAGAGATACACGGCCAGAGGGAGCGATGGAAAGAAAGAATGTGAATGAAACCCCTCTAATTTTTTCTTGATTTTAAAACACGCTATTTGCTTAGGTCGATTCACGATTCACTGGGAATAAGTGGAAACCAAAATTATTGCTTATTTAAAGGTGAAGACACAGAGATCTGTGTAGTTTTGAATAAATTTCCGTTTGAACACTTCTCCGGAGATTCTTATTAGATTTGTATTTTGCAGCTCAAATGGACTTTTTACTGAACATGCCTGACGTCTTGATGACAAATCGATTTCTAAGCACAACAAGTCATTGCTAAATACTGGGTCAGTACTTAGAGCTGACCAAACATGACACCACTCCACGAGATTTTCCACATCACAAACTTTCACCTGTTGGAGTACAGAAATGTTTGTCAATTAGGTTATTTAGAATGCAGTCAGATTCTGCACTCTAAGTAAGATAAAATTGAGATATCTGATTTCTTCTCATAACCTTTTAATAAGTTTATGACCAGAAATTTTGTCACAGCATTGTCTGATTCCATCAGAATAAATGAACGGTAGTTTTTCATCATCAAGTCAACGAACGCTTTTGGAGAACAAGTATGAGTGCTCAGCACTTATGATCACTGACCAGAGTCGGAAGTGCTCACGTGCTGCAGCCAGATTTAACACATAATCTGGGCAGATAGGAGTACTGTCTTAAAATAATTGACAGTCCCATATAATCTCAAAAGTGAAATTCGTCGCCTATATAGGAAAAATGAAGCGTGAACTGAAAAGCTAGGAAACAGTGGACAGCTGTTTCGATCTTGTTGGATCTCATCGACCTAACTGGGGATCGAACCCGGGATCTCGCAGGCAGGACGCACCTGGCCACCGGGCAGCTGACCCTTTTTCACTTACATTTTCTCAGATAAATTTTCACTTTGAAATGCAATCATTTTTGAGCAATACACTTTTTGTTGCAGTCGTGGATGTGACTTTTGGGAAAATCTTTCATACAGACATCGAATGTTTTTGAGTTTAGCCAATAGAAGTATGCTGTAATATTTTCTCAATAATGGCTCTAGTTATTTGTCATGTGTGACCATCATGACTGCACAAATGTGATCCATTCGACTCTTGGTTGACCATCTGTTTGCTCTGCCTGATATGAAAGTAGTGTTCTATCGAATATCATAGCATGTGAATAGATGCTGAACAAAAAGAGTAAATCGCATTTTGCAGGTAATTGGGTGGATCCGAAAGTGTCCAATACGCATACAGTAGATGAGACACAATATTTCGATTATGTGTTACTACGGTTCATCCGTTAATTGTAATGAAGGGAATACAGTCAACAGAGAGTAAGTTAATGCTTATGTATGTATGTATGTATGTATGTATGTATGTATGTATTCGTTGCTGATTGACGACGGTTAGGATAACTGCGTGTTTAATAAGACAATACACATCTTCAGCTTTATATGAAAGTGCCAAAACTCCCAATTTCTCACACTGCGGTAGGTGAGTGGGAGTAACCACACGTCATTGGCTCCCTAATTCCAAATGAGTTTCATTTCACGCAATAAACTGTTGTGAATCACTATGCGATGCGTCGATCGCGCTAAAGGGAGTCAGAACAATTCAATTAAGTTTGCGATTACATTTGGGACACTACAAAATTCTTGACAATCGAAGATTGGCGGACATACTTTAAAATCACCCGTATAGTTTTAAAAACGGTGTGAGGAGAATCAAGGAGCCAAAAGTTGGTGCAACAAGACAGTATTTTGCGGTGTTGTCTGAAATGGGAGATGCGATTTTTAACTCGATGCTCTGTAATACTATGGCTACCATTTAATTAAGTTTGTTTAAACACTAGAAATCTACAGTACTGGTCGATTGTGATGCACTGAAATATTTTCTCTATGATTAAATGGAGTTTCATTATATTTATTACTTTTTTTAATGCTTTATGCATGGACATTAATTTATATCTTGTCTACTGGGATCTAAGTAGTTCCTAGGCTGCATGAGTGTCAATTAAACGTGCGTGACCTTGGTTGCTAAGATTAAATGATCTGAACATGAAAAACGCAAACGTTGTCAAGTATGAGAACCCAATATATTCTAATAGGAATAAATGAAGAATTATCCCAAATTATTTCCATAAACCCTTGCCACCTCGGATGTTTGCTATGAGGCATTCTTTTACCCGACATATAATCCATTATAGCAACTCTATTGAATAACCAAATGGAAATGTTTCATAACCCGGAGAAATAACGATAAATGAGGTTTCTCAATAATAATCTATGTTTGATATCTAACTCACTGAATTTGAGAAATACCACTCCAATCAAGGTCAACCTTGAATTCAAGGTATGTTTTGTGCACAGCTTTGAATGTTCGTATTGTTGTCGCTATAATGAAGGAAGCAGCGCTCAAAACCAAAAGTTCCCGTTATCCCAGTGAAGAGGACAGAAACAGAATTGCACGAGCACACAAGCTGGGATTTTCGATATCAAATCTTGCCCAATGCTTTAACGTTAACAAAAGCACAATTTACAGGATAATCCATGGGAAAACCTAAGGAACAAGGGCAGACCAATCGACTATTAGTGTACATAAACTCTAGATTCCAGTTATTATCAGTGTTAATTTGTTGTAAATAAAATCTGTTCTATTCCCTTAAATAACCTCCTAACTCCTGATGCTCCAAGTCAACCACTACTGATGAAATGGGAGTATCTTGTACATTCTGAGTTATTCCATCTGCTGAGTATAAACGAATCAGGAAAGTTAATGCTATAAAGACTCACCAAGGCTTGTTTATTATTATTTGGAAAAAATTTACTCTAGTATAAATACTGTTGCCTATACGAACACACAAGTGTTTCACAGGAACGTGTTGCTTCAGTTTCGATTAGACCTGTAAAACAAGAGAAAAAAAGTTGTAAGAGAATAGAAATCATTGACATTTTTGAATGACTTTGTCACAAACCAGGTGAGGGAAATAATTTTTCTGATGTACCTTTGCCCTGTCTTAGAGATTCATGTGACAAGACGGAACATTCGTGAACAATATAAATCAATTTTAGAGTAGGGAGCTTGGATTAGCCCATTCGATTGTTAAGAGGCACCTGGCATTCTTGATGGACATCGTGATGGACATCGACCGTGTACATCAGGGATAAGGGTTTAAAGTCCTAGGCCGAAGAATCGCGATTCGAGTCCTGACTCGAACACAAAAGGTACACACTGCTGACGAGTCCCAAAAGCAGGACGAAACAGTTGTCCAGTGCTCTTTGTCGCTTATCACAAACATTTGCATCGCATGTAAATAGCAACCAACTTGATTTCTCATTTAAGAGTTAATCTTTGAGTGTAATTGACAGCTTTTCATACCACAATATGCGTCTGGTCAGACAACAATAAATGTGGCTGTGTTGAAGTGTAGTGACCACACAAATTCAGGGCACTGGAAAATCCAACTGGAATCTATGTTTCGAGTACTTCAGGGTTAACGGCCCAACCCGGATCGCCTCACTGCAAACTGCACATGACACAATTCGGACGTTACGGGGACTGAAGCAACAACAACAACAACAACAACAACAACAACAACTGACTCGAAGGTGAAACAACCGAAACAATGCGGCGGTGGACACATGTGCACTGCGGTATTTTCGACTCAGACAGATCAGGGGTTCTATTTGTGCAGTATAACTGACACCATATAATATTATTCCGAAGCGAAATCGATGGTACAAAGTTAAGCTTGCATTTGAAACTGCCAATAACATTCAATAGCAACGATAGAAGATGGTCAGTTTAAAGTTGGCTGAAACACTTGTCCGAACACTTTGACTGGTTTGTTGTTAAAGGGTAAACGATGACTTAAAGAGGTGTGGAATCGGGGGGGGGGGGGGGGNCGGGATGAGAGAAATCAACTGAAGCACCAGTGCTGTAAAGTGATGTGGATCATTTGGGCTCAAATTGCACATTGACGTGGGGAGAACTTATGGCTCATTTCTCTGTTAGTTTTCCGCGTGCATCAGAACTGCATAATGAAAAATTAATTAAATAAACCTTTACTTTTATCCTCCACGTATAAAGCTCAAAACGATCTGATCGGCTGCCTGTTGATCAAGCGGATAGTATGTTTGCATTCTACCTGTGATGGTCCGGGTTGGATCCTAAGCGGAGTCCCTGGATTCGCACTGCTAATGAGACCTAACCACGTCGAAACAGCCATACACTACTCCCTAGATTTTCATTTCAGGGACCGGATTTGGCAAGATTTAGAAAGAAGCAAGAGAAAAAGTTATTCTATGGAGTTTGCATCTTCAAGACAGAGGAAGTGAATGCTATTGCAGCTGGTTCTGTCAGTCTGAGAGCCTTGTTTTTGAGGGTTCATCCGGATTTGAGCTTACCATGGACTTTGCAGACACCAACTGCTGTCGATTTTTCACATGACCAGCCAACTGTACTTTGCTTCTATAGTAAACTCTATGGATGCTAAATTGTGTAATCTCTTAACAAATCAAATATTTCTCTAGCTCGGACTTGGACTGGGTTTGTTTTCGACGCCCAACGAAAAGTTGAAATGGTGGACATGCCCAATAGGTTACCTGGTTTATCCTGACTCAGTTTTTAGTTGGGTAGAAAGGTCAAAGCGATAGGTGTGACCTTACAGCTCCTTTGCGTGGGTATTGGTCATGTATGAGTTTGAATCTTACGTAGCCCTCCGAATATTTTGCAATATAATTTTAGGAAACACTCCAGTTTTCTTTGCTCTGGTTTCCTCACTCAACATTACTCATTTTCTAATGGCCTAGTTTTTATTTCATACTAAACTCTTGGGGTCTGCATTGGTTAAATTTATGAACTTTATGTAACCAAGCTGTCATTCTTAGTTAGACAAAGGGTCTAACGGACTGGAAAACTGTAACGGTTTTCACGGCCACATTCTCCTAATGTTACTGGGCTATCAAGTTGCGGAATGCTCAACTTCATCGGAGTTGCAAATGGTTTCCCATCATTTGGCAACGGATAATATGTGGCGAATTTATTAATCCCTACCCCCCCCCACACACACACCACCAACACCCCACACACATACTCGCGCACGTGCGAGATGCACTTTTAAATTAAATGATTCACTGATACGCATTTTCCATCATTACATGAGAGCTTATCTGTGTGACATCCTGATCGTAACACGGTTACTCATTTCTGTTTCCGCTAGTTGAACATGCATGATTCTAATGCCAATTTGTGGGCATACATCAAATGACGCACAAGTTGTTGTCACCTCCTTCCTCCCCACCCCTTTTCCCACTCCCACCCCCATTCACTATAGTTTCTGCACTCTCACAATGTTTGATCTATGATGTCTGTTTGGCTGTAGCAATGTAAGTGTGCTCATCATTTAGAGTAGTCCAGAAACCCCTAAAGAGTTATTCGCTCTGTATGGAACCTCATTAACGGTGTCCAGGTGATCGGTACGTATATTACTACGGTGACCAGAGTTCTCGGCATTCACTGGGAAATGCACGTGTCCCCCCCCCGCCGTAAACCCGCTTATCCACGTGGAATTGTTGACCCTCGACTGAAACAATGAAGCACCTTATTTCTACCCTGATATACAATTTGGGGACACGGGTTGAAGAAACCGGTTACCAACACTTAGCAGTGGAGAGATGATAGAGATGTCAGAGTGCTTGCATTTCACCAGGGCTGATAATTTCAAGCGAGACAACAAGCCGAGTCAGATTATACAGAC
Organism: Echinostoma caproni; assembly: GCA_900618425.1. Taxonomy (NCBI): domain Eukaryota; kingdom Metazoa; phylum Platyhelminthes; class Trematoda; order Plagiorchiida; family Echinostomatidae; genus Echinostoma; species Echinostoma caproni. Next base: position 38,889 of record UZAN01041692.1, read on the forward strand.
TATGCATAACGAACTTGTTTCCGGAGACCTATTAAGTTCTAGAAATATAATGGATGGTTTTTCCTCAACGACACTAGGGTAGATGCAAGTAATGAGCTGAATACTCTCAATGTACAATTTATAATAGAGTGGTGAAGGAGTTGCTTTTCTATTTAAATCCTTCGTGTAGAGAGCAGAGAAAACGTGAAAGGATAGGCTCAGAAGCACTGTTTAGCTGTATCCCGTGAAACAACCTCAGAAAATTTTCCATACCGAGTTATGAAGTCCTATGCTAATTCTACGAGCAGAGGTATGAAATATCCATTACAAACTTGCAGTACAACAGGTATTCCTACACCGAGCAGGTCAGCGGTGGTGAAGCGGTTAAAATCATTAGCTAGATACCTTTGAAGACGTGTGTCCGAATCCCACCACAGCCGGTCAACATTTCCTTTCCATATGTCAGTCACTTGATGATTACAGCCCAACTCCTTCTTGAAAATTGTACATGTATGCACTCAACAACAGGAAATAAAAAGATTATTAATGTTGTTATAATAGTTGAAATAAAATGGCCTCATGACCTGCTCGATGGTCAAGTGAGTGGTATGCTTACGCTCTACCGATGAGGTCCTGGGTTTGCTCGTCGCTTGAGTAGACGAATTCTGACTCCCCGAATAAACCTAACTTGACCCGAAAAAAATTACAGCGGCTTCTAATTCTTCTGCTTCATGTTTTCTCTGCTCAGTATATGACAAACTTTAGCGTATTATCGAAGAAAATCCTCCACAACTCCTTTACCTAAAGATTTTCAGGCACGGTTACGTGTGCGTGGTGGCGCGCTCGGGCTTATGTGTTTTTGTGTGCTTTCGTATGTGTATGTAACTGCTGTTATTGAGTATAGATTAGTGATTTTTCTGTTCCGTGAATTCCCGGTATGATGTCAACCGCATCAGTTGGACCCTGTTTTTTCACGTTCAGCTGAGCGGTTGACGAGTGACGACGAGTCACTTTATCGTCCCCATTCGCTCACTCCCTACAAGCGCACAAATGCATACATACACTGTGAAAATTGGAGCATAGAACTTGATTTGCACAAAAGGATTTACTCAATCCTACCATCAGGATGTGATTTCCGGCAACAAACGGACAGGCATATAGAATATATCCAAGGCTGAATGCATTCCTTGAGACCGAGAGAGAGAGCGGTGGTTACACTGAAGCGGAAGACCACGATAACCATCTTTGGTTTGGGTTTGAATGACTACATGCGTCCCACGCATTGCGTGCCAGTTGACGGGACTGGACTAATCATGCAATAACATGTATAAGCTTCGGGTTTAAAGCAAACTTTCAATCGTCTACTTCTCCTCGAGGGGAGAAAGAATTGCAATCTACCACAGAAACATTTTTATTTAATCATATCACATTTGGGTCTCCATCATTTTAGAGGCTTGCATAATGAAACTTCAGGCAAAAATGTTGATTTTAAGGCTCTAAAGGATGGTAAATTGTTCATGGGTTGATAGTCTACCTATCTATGTTTGTGTGTGTGTAACCCTGCAACTATTATACTTGATAGGGGTTGTTCAACGGAGAGGCGATCCGAGTGAAATAAAAAACACGGTAGAAATGACATACAAACCCACTGGCCTATCAAACAAATGAATACTCAGAAGGGAGTAGTAGAGAATTTATATTTTAGTGCTAAAAGGAACTTATCTTATACGGAGCACGAGATGCAGTAAAAAAGCTGCCTTTAGGCATTTTCCATATTCTGTTTAGCCTAACAGCATTGTGAATACATCGACCCAACTGAGAATCGAACCCGAGACATCACAGGTTGAGCGGAAATATACTACTCACTTCAGCTCCGGTTAATTGATCAGGCAGCCTATCTATACACGATATAGCATGACCCATCTATGCAATCTTATTGCGGGTGGCTCACCACACTGACCTGAGTATTAGCCTCCCGAGTATATGACTCATCAACAAAAACATTTCTTACCTTATAACTGCATAGGTATCATCAAATTAGAAAAATTTAAGATCTCTCATCCCCGGGATTTTTCTGACTTGTTAGAAATGGTGAGCAGATTGAATCCATCAGATTGTATAAATTTTGAACCCAGTCGCGACTGGTCCCTAAGCTAACGTGTGACAGACCTGGAAATTGATTGTTAGTTACACACTGGGCAAGGTGGAGGAGGAAGTTGTCACCGCTGTAATAAACGTAAGGTATAAGGTATAAGGATTCCTTGCGTTTCTATGCACTGTTCAATAAACAGCACTGTATGTAGCGGTTTCGTGTTCATTCAGATTCGTCGGTGTCTCTGTCGGGACTCTCATCGCAAATTTGTTGTGTATTAGATCCGAAACCACAATTCCTAAGTTTTACGGTAGATTAACAACACATCGAATAAATAGCCTAATTAATTTAGACTGGCGTGTTCGGATAAGTTCATTTGATTTTCACATTAAAAATGCAATCTATGTCTGGAAAAGTCAAGAACTCTCACGTGACAAAATAAAACCTTATTCACTATCTATTGTTTTTCTTCATATATTACACTTGATGCACAGGACCCCATGCACCCCTTGATCACACAGACTATTGTAGAGTGAAAATGAGGGAAACTTCATCGGAAATACAATTTGCCTATTTGAAGTTTGAATACGGAAAGGTTATTAGAAGAAGGAAAACAGAGTGAATGTACCGTAATTCTGTTTGTAGAAAAAAGAGAATTTGAAAGCCACCATTCGACAGGATTTTGGAGTCGAATAGCGAGAGTGATTTAAGGCGTGTGACCAGATCTCATGAGCAAAGTAAAGTGAAGGAGGGACCAAATCAACAATCTCTGCAGAACAGCAGAACAGCAGAAAAGAGACAATAGAATGGCCTCATCTAAGCATCCCCTTTTTAATCAAATATCCGGATTTGTTTAATTGGAGATTTCAATGATTCTATTGGTATGTTAACACCATACAACATTTGGAATTGAATTCGACGATGAATTAAAGTCTGCATTGAAATGACCGTACAGTATCGTACACAGCATCCATGGAAACCAATCAGTTCTCTCCGGCTCATAATCCGAGGACGTTCTCCTGATATTCGGTTGTATGCCGGAGTAGGCACGCAACGGAGACATATTCTTGATATTGTCAATGGCTATGGTCTCTTTCATGTCCACTAGGATAAGTTAAAATCACCATGTGAGTGTCTCAAGTCTAGTGGTAATGCACGAAAGCAGAGATTGCTGCAGTAAGGATAGACCTGCAGATTCTGTCGGCAGACTTCGTTTAGTAGATTCATCACGGTTATCCTAAATCAGAAAATAGCAATGATAAAATATGGCCCAAACCGTTGGATATTGTCCAGATGAATAAGCTAATTTTATAAATATACAGGTGTTGATCAAACTCGTGCAACATCACTCTCAATTAAGAAATACATTCCAGCTTCCAATATCATACTTCTCTGTTATTGGCTACGGATGAATTATATCTATTCCTGACTTTATCTCCCACTTCTACAATCTTTGTTTTCTTCTATCACTGTTTGAATTTACGCAACCTTGAGTATTGCGATAAAATTTGTAGCAGTTCGAAGGTTACAGCTCCGATTTGGAAAATATTTTATGCAAAGCATGATGAAAATTCATTCTTCTAATAAACAATTCCCGTTTCATGGGGAGGTTGAACACACGTATTCTGAATAGCTTATCGCTCTTCATTCAGTGCAGAGCAAATAAACCGACGAATTAACATTTTCTAGCTTAAATAAATTGATAAATTATTTGGCAAAACACTACCTAAGCATTATCCCGAAAAATGCAAGAACCTAAAATATACTCCAAACATAAAATTTGACCTTGAGGTGTGCAGCTGTTTGATTAAGCGTCTTGTAGCGTCTAAATGCTCAAATTGAATGAAATATTGGAGAATTTTTGGAAAAGGGTTGAACCCGAGAGGCAACTTACTCGAGAGTCACATAAATCCGAGGACTCAGTTCTTGACTTGTGAAAACGCTTTACTGTGAACACACGCCAATTTATTGCAAAACGAAGTCTCTCCATCCAAGTTTCCTATGAATTTCATTTTACCTGTCAAAAGAAGTAAATGTTCACCCCGCCTAAAGAGATGGAGGGAGATTAAGTACTGAGCGTTTGGATATCACGAAATTTCTTACACTGACAAGGGAGGTTTTCGATAACTGTCACTCTCAGAATGCACACGCGAAAGTCATATTTTTCACAGATAAAGATTAGTATATCTTCTTGCTTGAGGTTGGCAGTAGAAAACGGTTAGACCTCATTAAATATTATTTTTCACATTTATGTAGTTTCAGTAGGGGGTCAAGACCGATGTCGATTTAATTCCGTTACTGCCCAGCAGTTGGGATTTGAATGTAATCGAAACTTTTCCGTTTTAGAGACAGGGAAAAGTTAGTTGCTTCTACAGTGGTCGTCAGTTGTTAGGTTTCGGCATGTATTAGAAGAAACTGGCAAATTCTGTTGGGCAGTCAAATTAGTGAACTCCATGCAAAAGTGACTATCTCCAGTGCTTAAAAATGAAGAAAGACAAATAGAGCATAGACAAGATGATACTTGTTTCAAGTATATGAGTCAATGTGATAAATAAATTCTAGTTATGCTTTTTACTGTGATTTTGTTCTTTTACAATGATGCACCATAAACCGTCATTAAAATAGAGAAATCTTACATTTCAATGCCATTCGACTAATAAAATCAAAGGTGTAAGTGGGTATTATTACAGATGTATTGCGTTTGATGTGGGGCAATATCATACTGAATGAATGAGGCTCGCAACGCTAAGCACTGGGAGGATGAAAGTCATGGTACTGCAAGAGTTTGATCAATAAGTATATATATACATATATGCATATAAAGTTTAAAAAAATGGCCGACGATTTATTTAGTACGGTTGAATTTACCATTAGACCAAGCGACGCAAGGATTTTTTTAATGTCTATATATATATATATATATATATATATTAAAAACATCCTTGCATCGCTTGGTCTAATGGTAAATTCAACCGTACTAAATAAATCGTCGATCTTTTTTAATTTTAGGCAAAATACATACTATCGACTAAAAGAAACGATGACACCATCGGAAGAATACACACTGTCTTGTCTACATTTAATAGATTGATCAAATCATACTCTCGCTCTGTTATTTCTCCTGAAAACATTCGTCTTTAGTGCAGACAGACAGAGAGAGAGAGCGTCGACAGACAGTCACATATTCGTTCCGGTTCTCCTCATCTCCATATGCGATCCGTTGAAATGCTTACTACTGCCCCAAAACTGTATCTTTACTGAAGCAATCATGTGAGCCCGTGGTTCGCTTGAGTTCATTTTTAAGCGCCGGCTCCCCTGAACCCCACAAAATCAGTGAATAGGGTATAAATATGAGGAAAAATAAAAGTGTTCTGCACGAGACAGATTATTCATTTGAGATAATTGGAATGTCTTTTTACATTTATACACTTATATGGTGAAAGATTGAAAGATTGATCAGTAGCGTAAATGGGAGACAGTATAGAGACGAAAATATCCTTAGGACAATGCTATGTACAAAATATGATATACGACAATTTTTACTTTTTCTGCAATCTTTTAGGGAGGATTGTGATTGTCATAGGAGCTCGGAGGAAATCTCAGTTGTCTGCAATGAGGTCTGGATTATAAAATGAGTTTCTTTGTCTCCGTTCATTTATTGCATATCCAGGGTCACGGAGTTTTCGTTTGTTAAATAAGCTAACGATATGTTTTTTATTCTTACCTTATCCTAGTGATATTTTTGTCAATATTTAACTTGTCCTTGGGCCGTTCTCGAAGAAATTGAGCTGTTTGATTGCGAAATAGAAAGCCTTAATTTTATATCAAGATTGTCCAGTGGCGGAATCATTTGGTGGACATACCATCACTTCCCAATCAAGCTTTAATATTTTTTTCAAGTGACCAAATAGTTGTTCAGTACAGTGCAGTCTTCTTGGTGCACTACTCCTAGAATATTTTTCAGTTTTGTCAGCCTTTCTTCTAATCCTTTTATCCATTTCTGTCAGTTGTTTATAGTAGTTATTGGCATTAATCGTTTATTTCTTTGAATGTGAAACGAAATACAGTGCGCTATTTCGCTCCCATCAAACTGGTATTAAAGTTTTTCTTTCGCCAGATACCAGCGCTGGATGCCGATGGAGTTAGTTTGTCCCATTTCAATCATGACCATTTTCGAGTGGCGACATGTCAGTCTATCGATTTTTCATCGCCAGTTATCATTCGTTTCAAAAATAGGTCATTGTTTAGTTTTGCAAAGATAAATCTCGGGTGTGAATGCGTTGCGTGAACATCTTTCAATTCTTGCGGGACCAATTTAACAAGCTGTTTTATTGAGCCAGGTTTCTTAATATATCGCCAAACGGTACCAACTGTGTCATTCACTTTCTAAGCACTTACTCTCTCTCTCGTACAAAATTTCTCCGCTTACTTCCGTTCAACATCTTCCAGTGATTTCCATTCAGATAAACTGGTAAAGCGCAACGCTACTCACCGTTGAATGAAAACATCACATAGAAAAAAGTTTACAAACCAATCCTCTCATATTTCTGTTTTTGTGATAAGGCAATAGTTTTGTATGCTTTGCATGCATATCACTGTCAACCGTCTTGACAACCGGGAACCATGAAATGTTTAGTGTGATCAAATTTCCTTTTCTTTCTGGTAGTTATTGGTTAAATTAACTGTGAAAACAAATATAGAACAACACAAAGTGAGGTCAGTGTTTGTTTTTTGTTAAATTACGATAAGAACCGAGATTAAAAATGCAAATAGTGAAACGATAAATCATGCAGGACAAACACTGAAATCCTCAAGATGTGAGAATTTCGGCCAATTGATGAACATCCGAAAGTCACCTAGATTCGTTAACAGTTTAGCCCTCATAATTGAACTCTGGGTGTGTTGAAATGCGTTGTCTCTTCAAACTGAAGGAAGGAAACCTAAGCGAATTCCGCCTTCGGGTATTTGTTATTAGCTCACAATTTGTTAGCTTGCAACGATGGATTGTGCTATGTCGTATATATTTAACATAAAAAAACGGTCTGATTATCTGCCTGGTGGTCGACTGGCTAGTATTACAACTGTGAGGTCCCGGGTTCGATCCCCAGTGGGATCGATGGACTCGCAGAGTTGATGACACCCAATTCGGTCGGGACAGCTGTGCCAAGCTCTCTAGCTTTTCAGTTCACCCCTCATTCGCTCTATGCACGACGCAATCTACTATACCATC
>UZAN01041693.1:217-20200 GCA_900618425.1 Echinostoma caproni
AACCACTGAAAACCGAGAGAACACAAATTGAGCGACCTCACGCGACCGATCATAATATACGGAATAGGAGCATTCGTTCCAATCCAAAGGAAAACGTTCATTCTTTCTCCCTGTTAACTCGACATGGCAGGTTGTGATACTAAATCGTTTCTGAATCGGCAAACAGCCTGTCTACAACGTATTTATGAACAAGACACATTCGACAAAGCTACATACCAATAGAGCAACGTGAGAAGCCTTGAAGAAATTCACTCTTCAAATGTACGAAGTATTTGACTCATGGCAAAATCATCGATTTAACCAGATATACTCAATGAACGTGTCAAATGTCTGTTATTGACTTTCAACACATTAGACATTTTGTTGAACAAAATAAGATAATTTGATGGGAACAGATTTTCAATGAAGAAACCAACTTTGTTCTTAATGAAAGCTCTTTTACGACTTAACAAGATTTACAAATGAACTCAAGTGTAAAATTAAGAACACACTACTTATCTAACACCTCCCAGTTGATTTCTTTACTTGTGTTCAAAAGTTATCCGGCAAGAACAGACAAGCGGTGTTCAACATGGGTAGTGGAAACACAAACCAACCAGGATCACTACCGATGTGGGAAAGAAGTGTCTCTGATGAAACTGTGGAACAGCTTGATGAAATAGGTTATCAAATGGATGACTGTGCTTCAGAGAGGATGTGTTAGATACCTCAAATGGATAACAACAGATAAGATGAAAACCTCTTCGTTTCTTGCACACACACACACTTACACCAAGTTGTGAGGAATCTTCATTTGCCATGCAATAGATCTGTAGCATCAGTAGAATGATGAAAATGTTGTATAATTACTAGTGGCGGTCCTGGATACGTGCCCCTTTGTCACCCTATTACTCTTCAAGATAAACATTTCGCTGGTTTCGATAAAACAGGTTTTCTCCACTTTCATGAATTGCAGTCGTACAGAAATTTCTGAACGATCAGTCGCGTTATTGTCATTTACCTGGATGACTTCGTGGTCAGCTTTAACTACCACAGTTCTTGGCCAATAAAATGTTTGCCCAGGTGGCTGTAAGCTAAACAAAATAACTTTTATTTTCTTAGCGGAAGTGTGCGCTATCTGCACCTGGATCAATGGTTCCAATCACGGTTGTTTACTGGGAAATTTATTGTCATCGAACTCACACACATCCCCGCAATTCATGCCGGGATTTCAGTTTTCATGAAATAAACCCTCACAATGAGCTTTGTTATTCGGTTTTCCGCTCTCTCTCTCTCTCTCGTTTTCAGCGAGTAGCCATTGACGAAAAATTGTCCGAAACAAAAGACCATTTAGTGAACGATATTTTATATAACATTATTTTATACAGCGAAAAAAGGAAAAAAAATAAACGAACGCTCAAATGAAGATATTTTTATTTATCTGTTTCAGTTCCACCAGCCGGATGTGACTGACCTTGATCTCAGATTTTGTTCTTTTAACGTCCTGTCCGTGTCACTCATATGTGTCATTCGGCAGGAGGTGCAGAGAGGCGGATGGATTTCACAAGCTGGGTACACAAGTGGAGATTATGCAGGCGAATTCCAACTGCCTCCGTGGTAGCTTGGATGCGGTTTGATTCAGTTACTCTAAGCATTCATTGTGTGATCAGATTTCAGAAGGTGTGAAACGATCGCACTTTTAATAGGTTCAGTTACACCAGTATTCAGCCAAATCGGATGATGTTCCCACGCTTGCGTAGATAGACGCAAGGTCATACGGTTAATGTATGTTGCTTCACCGGAAAACGTAAATGGGTACACAAGAAATGAGACTTCAACGTAACAAGTTTGTCTTTGAGTTCCAAACACACGATGGGTCTGGAAAGGAAGATGACCTGTAAATTTCCCTTAGGGAATACATGCCACAAAGCAGTCCTTGATTCACAGCTGACCAACTCGGTGATTGCATCCACTTTGAATGGAAGAGAGAGGAATACTGCATAACCGTTTCGTAGTAGAACATCACGGATAAAACATAGTTGTGCAAAAATAGTACCTTCAGTGTGTATTTTTACCTCCGTAGTTGCTAAAGAGGATATCACCTTTTTTCCTGTTTTAGTGGCAGAAAACTTCCAAACTGGAGATAATGGTCATTCCAATTCGGTGTTGTATAAATCGATCTCGGAATAGGCCCATCTGCGCGACGTCTTTACCAGTGGTCGAGGAAACTAATCCGGCTATTAATTTCTTTTTAGAGTAAATTTGATATTGAGATGAGCGGAAGTAAATGTCATGAGCAAGGTGGACGTCTGGAGGTTACTGTCCAAAAACATAATACGTCGTCTACAATACTCGGGTAGCGGTTTAAATCACTGCCAACCAACCGTACACAGATGAGCGTTACCTACAGTCGGACTTAATCACGAGTTACCGAATTAACATACTATTATAAATCATTTCCTTTGACTAACGGCGGCCTGTAAAGCTCTTTGACGTTTTTTGCTCCGCTAGACATTAGTTCAATACACTGAACATAAGTAGATAAATTGTCCAATTATATCGCCGATAGCCAATTACCCTCCAATTCACGCAAAGTATAGAAAAGCACTTCATGTGATTTGCAGCTCGAAGTTAAACCAACATTTAAATTGTTCTGCTTCCGTCAACAGTTAAAACATCAAGTAATTTTCAATATCAACAAGTACGAACACCAACAACAACATTAACAGCAAACAAATATTGTCTTCCCAATCCGTTGCGCCAAATTTGAGGTTTGCCTCATTGACCTCAGGAGCTTCAAGGAAAGTATTTCATTTTGTTTCTGAATGCTATCAAACCGCAGTCAACACAGAACTACTCGATCACAATCGTTTGAATTCACTTTTGCCGGGAAACAAACAGACAAGCATACAAGTATGGAGTTGTAAACAAAAACACAATGAAGAAAAACAGAGTTAAGATTGGTCTAAATGTTTTCAGTGGACATGAATCGGCAATTAATCAAGGCGACTAAAATCTCCAAAACAAATTCATAAAGTCTATTTGTTGTTTGCTTCAATCGTCCAATGCGTTGATGGCACCGATGGGGCAATCAACCCCGATTGAACGGTTTAATTGCACAGTAAGAAATCCAAACTGTTACCGATTACTTCTAAATGTCAAGCGGTAAAGGTCCCCAACTTATCGCCCCGGAAGACTGGTGTTCGAATTGTACCAATATCGTCTGACTTTTCCTACTCTCTTTGACAGACGTTTGATTGGCTGCTGTTCGATTCAGAAGAAAATGTATTATTATATATTGAATAACAGCAAGTACAGATAAGACAAAATGAGAATTCCACTGAGGCATACCGCATAAAATGTCAAAGAAGAGCGAAGAATATCAAAAGCACTGTTAAATGTGGAGAAGAATATTTGGTGAAGATTATTAGTTTAATTACGCATTGAGAAACGTTTATTTGCCTCAATAAATGTCACTTTATAGTTGGATTATTTTATCACATGCAAGTTTCAGCTTGGATTGAAGGAATCATCTGTTGCCGTGTAGTTCACTCGTGCACATGGTCGTCAACATGGATGGTTATGGAACCTATGCATACGCACCTCCTGTTTCTGCTTGACTTCTTTCCTTTCAAGTAACTTGAAAAACTACACTAAAAACTTAAATAATTCTACTCGCCCGTTTGATCAGTCGGGTTTGTAGGTTCGTAAGATTCACACAAGGGTTGCCCATCCATATCTTTTTATTCACTATCTGATCATTTACTAACAACACTGGCAGAATCATATAAATGTTTAAAAAAGAGACCTTAGAGAAGCGAGTGGATTATCAGAGAGAAAAACTAATACGAAACCCGTTTGTGAGAAGTGGAATGCATAACCACACACATGTTATCAGACGAAAGTGATATTTTGCTTCATTTTAAACAAGGCAATGTACCGTTAGAGCAAGCAGCATCGTTTTCAATGTGATAATGAAGCTAGTAACCCATATCGCTAATAATTCGGCAATTAGGCCGGCGAGGAAAGGAGATAGCTAAAGAGAGAGAGAGAGAGAGTAGTCAGACAACCCTAAAGTACTCCATCGGTTACCTCCTGCTATTTCACAGAACCCACTTTACTCCTTCACAGANTGAACAAATTCCTTTAAAACGAATAATTCCTAGAAGAGGTGATATTTATGTTGATCGGTGATAGCATCTGTCGGTTGAGATAACTGATATTACCTCAACATGTGCCTTGCATCTTAGGCGTTCGTATCGTCGAAAATAAGTTTCCTGATTAATTGGCGAACAAGAAGATGGCAGTTTCTATGTGGCACAAATCTGAGTCTTATCCGCACGTCAACATGATTTGATCAGATGTTTTTTACTAAGCGAACGTCAGTCAAAACCCTCCTGACCTGCTCTAATGCAGTTACGTTTAACAAACGACCAGTCAGCGTAAGAGCCTCCTCATGACCGTAGGGTGAGTCAAAAATCTCTTTCAGAAGATTTGTTCTAATATCCTTCAACAAACTGTTTTGTATTGTACTGTATTGTAGTTCAATGATTTGTGCCTATAGTTCGGCCAAACAATTTGTTCATCCTTACCATGGGGTACAAAATGAAGAGTCATTTAAAGCAATGCTAAAACCCAAACAAAATATAATCGTTGTAGATTTAAAATTATTTCGTTTAAAATTTCTATTTATAGGAGTTCACTTACGCTGAATGTTTATGCGGGGATAACTGTATCGAGTTGTACCTTGGGAACGGTAAGCAGATAGGTCGGGATTGAGCGGATAGCTGTTGTCGTTGAGTATCTTATGGGCAAATTTCACACATGAAGTAATATGAAAATCAATCGATTGTTTGTGATTAGAGTTTGTAAGGAAATGAGAGAAGCACGGCTGGTAATAATCATGCTGCAGTGAACCGTAATGAAATCCGTTTCGTACTTCACTCTAAATTGTCTTGGGCTGCGTATCAGAAAGGATAAGCGACGTAGTCTACTAGCACAGGATAGCGCACAGAAGGATCACCGTTGATTGCTCTGTGATGACTGCTGGGTATTTGATTGTGCATGTTCTAGTCATTGGTACGCGATTGATAACTGCGGGTTCCGAGGGATGCTCAGACCAAGAAAGACTGAAATCGCATTAGAAACATTTAGAAGCATGCAAGTGGAGATCGAATGTTTTGAGAATATTTACACATGTGCTAAACTGACACATCATAAGATCGTGGTGTTCAATGCTTTGATCTATAGGCGTTGGAAAAATTACGGTTTGATGTTGGAGAGGTAAATGTCATTCCATCTTGGTTAATTTACCACCATCACTTTCATAATAAACTAAAGTTGTTCGCGTTCACTGTCTCTTGTCCCGTTCGGGGAATTCAGAGCAAAATAATTCCATCAACAACACATACCCAGCCGATAGCTGAAGATATTTTGAAAACAGCTTTTCTTGTCTTCTGTTGGAGTGTGTGCTTCTAGGTTCTATGAGATCAAATGTCATTAGTGTGGTTGACTCGATCCTATTTAGTCTGCCCCTAAAACTACGAACTCACGTCCTACGGAACTCTCCTCGCCCTGTTCTCTCATATAGGGTTCGCAAACGTACTCAGTAGGTTTCCACATCCTTCTTGTCCCATAACCCGTAATTTCAATGAAAACTACCCCATTCACCATGCAAACAGTACTACTTATCTAGGCTTTGTATTGTCTTTCTTTCTTGGCCACCCGAATCCTAATCGACATTTTAGTAGAAGGGATTCTCACTCATTGATTGTCGACTACAATTTCTGGTTGTTGATTCTGGTTTTTCTATGACTGGGATAAAAATACAAGTGCTGTTTACATCTATCATCATCTTTTTTCCAACTCTCACGGATCTCTTCGTCCTTTCCCAATATCTGTTTATTCAAAGACAGAAGATAGTACCAAAACAATAAAGATGACAGTTCATCATAGGTCCTTCTATGACAGAGCAACCTTGCATTATTCCGCTTGGGGTCCTGATAAAGGTATCAAACTTTAGAGACTATGTGAGGAACTTCTGATCCAGACAAATTGCTCGGGACAGGCCACGTCGATTGTTGATGGGGTGAAACATGATAGAGTGACTCGTACGTTATGTGGAGATTATCATGTTACCATGATCAAATTCTGTTCAACTACTGAACAAGATTTAATTCTATTTTAGCTAGATGGTTCAAACGTTCTCAAGAATAGGTCATTGAAAAAAGCATCACTTCACATTCCTCTCGGTGAAAATTCTCATAATCTCCTGTACTGCAAACCACATTTCTATCGGGTAGTTGTAGGTGTGTGTATTCCCATGTAGATCCGTGCTGGACACTGCAAACCAGGGCACGTATCCGTGGATGCAGATAACTATCGTATTGCCCGCATGAAGGAGACTCCCGTGACATTCTCACATGCCGCAAACTACTTTGTTCATTTACACCTATTCGGTGAGCTGTCANGAGCTGTCAGTTGAAGAACGTGCAAACACCGAGCTATTTCTGCCCGCATACCTGATTGTCAGGTATCACTGGGACAGATCATGCGGAATGAACCAGAACGAGTAAACCAACGGTGCAACAGAGAACCGAATGATAAACCACATGCAAATATTGTTTACTAGTAGCATAATAAATTCTACTCAGCGCTGAGAGATAAATGGTTTCACGAGTTGGGAGTGGCTCAAAACAAAACAAAAAACGGATCGAATTTTTTTTGTTGTTGTCAAATCCGGCTACAGAACAAATGAATGTTTTCTCTCCAGATTTACTCATCAATCTTAAGCAAATCCAGGATTCGATAACACAAACAGGTTTTGTATTGACGGATATGAGAGGCATACGGATTTCTATCGGTACGCCAGCTTGATTTGATTGCATGTAACAATATCCGTTGACACAAATCGGTGAGATCGGTTTGGATAAACTAAACGGATTTATTACTAAGCTGCTATGCTATCCATAATTGATTCCGATTTCATAAAAAACGGACTTGGCAGTTTGACATGTACTTAGACACAACTGATCCCAATTAATGTTTTCTGAAGCATTCAGCTAATTATTGCCATAGAGAAAAATTAATATCTCAAATGTTATATTGTTGAGATGCTGCAGTTGTGCCGTTTTGCCAGTAAATGTTTCTCCGTTCTGAAGGAAAATGCTCATGTGACTACTAGACCCTAGGCGGTAAGTTGAACTATTCGATAAAATGACTTGATTCCCGAAAAACTAATTGATTTTGGGAACAATAGCAACCGAGAGAAATAGCATCTGAAGACTTTAACTCAACACGGGCATCGAGGACTCAAACGTGGTGCTAAATAATTGGATTCATTTTTAATCTGTTGGTGATTTGGATGATTTAATAAAACATATAACGGAAGTTTTGGATTTTGTAAGAAAAACGATATTTGGTTTTGGTTTTTGAAAGACTCATTTGATGATGAGCATGAGGCAGTGGTTAGCTGCTATTCGACAGTTTTGACATCGATCAACTGTGTTTATTTGTGTGTATTCTGCTGGGATTTGGACCACAATCCTTCATTCTGTAAGTGTAAACCCTGAACCGAGTGTTGCTAATCAAGTGTGTTGTACTTTTCGATTTAACTTGGACGAGTAATCCGGTGATGTAAACTGACTGGAGGAAATTGTGAAGCGCTTCGTGACTGCGCACCACAGAAGTTATCAACTTACGTTCCCTTCGGACTGTACTAAGCTTCCTGGATTATATTGACTACCCACTAACCGCAATCCTTGATTATTGATTTTTCGATCGATACATGCCGTTAGCCAACCGTACTGTTGATCAGCCATTATGCGGTGGTTAAAAGACAAGATAATCCGCTGGGAGATGTGTTTATAGTGTGCTATTCAAAGCCCATTAAAAAGACTGAAAAGGTTCATGGTTGAATTTTATTCAAAGAAACACGAACAACGTTATTATTCCTAAAGTCTCAATTTGTCCCCACTTCAATTACGCACCATCGCGTCGGACAAATGACCTCAAATTACTAATGCTAAGCGCGGATGTCAAGTCAGTTTTAAACGATTTTACTAAAGCGTTCGGTATGATACACTTCCTGATTCTATCGAATAACTTATTCGAATTATAAGCAATGTCATCCTTGCTCTCCGCAGATATCAGCGAACGTTCTTTCTGTACCCGTATTGGGGTCATTCTTAGGACAACTTGTTTTCAGTCGATGATGAGAGAACTATCATTGTTTTTCAGCGTCAAATTCGCCAATGGTATGCAATCCCAGATTAGGCATCGCATAAAACGTATTCATTAAGAAAATGATGATCAAGTGTCTTGTTAACTGGCACGAAAAGTCTAATAGTGTTTGAAAATCAATTCAGTCAACGGTTACTCTTGTATAAGGTAGTACTTCTACCATTCAACGTTGAATTGCTGTCTTTCATTATGTAATTAACTGCTCCAATACACAGAATTATTTTTTTTCTGCTTGCAACGTGATCTCTATTGGATTCTCACGTGTTGTATGCATTCTGTATTATTTTAAAATCTACAGAGGATGAACTAAAACTTGAAAACAAATGATCATATTGCAATGCTCCACGATTTATGTCCCGGTGAATTTCACTGTATCTCAAAGTGGTGCATATTTCAGAAAATGCTATATTTATATATTGGCTTTTATCATGACAACGCACAAAAATAAAATGCAATATTACAGACAAACGTAAAAGGGAGAGAGCAAAAGGTATTTCACCTGAGTATCGATAAACTAACAAAGTTCTTTTATAATTCTCCAAGGGGTTTTCCCATCGGTTGATAGCAATCGCCTTGCATCAGATCAGATTAGAGTTGGCGTACAGACGCACACGTTCTTTTGATCATGTCAACGGGGCAGGACAAACTAAAAGAAAGTTTCAATGGGTAAATTAAATCCTCCATTACTAACATAAAGGACAGGGAGGTGACTTCCATCGGTTCATAGCAATCGCTTCTGCAAATCTTAGCAATCGTGCGACTTGTGTGACTTGTGGATAATTCGAAACGCCTTGCTTCGGTCGATTCGGTGATGTCCAGCTANTGTCGGAGTCTTTTAGCCTCGAAGATCGTTTCTATGCTGCGGACTGGACCTCATCTGACTTTGGACCCAATTTGGAATGTGTTCAAACACCCGGTTACATTTTTGTCACTCTGGTTCTTCCACGTAGGTTGATCCGTACCCACATTGGAATTGGTAGTTTAGATTTGAATTGGCGTATTGAGGCAGAAGTTGGTTGCCGGTGATATGAGTATTATAGTTGTCTGATAGACGATTTGCGGGACATCAGTATAGTATTTTCGGGCAATTGCTATTGTCAGTCGTTTTCAAAAAAAAGCTTACGCCATCACCACCTGTGAATTGAAGGCGCAACGTGATCCGCAATTTGAAGCTAACGCAGCCGATTTCAACAATGATTTGGTTCAATGTGCTTATTACCGAACGCTTCGGGGAAAGCGTCTTTTGCTGTCAAAGATTTTCTAGTTCTTCTTCAATTTTGTCTTCCGTGCAAACCAAAACAAAATATCACCCAGTGGATGTTTCATAGGAATAAAAATTCATTAATTGCGGTTTGAACAATCGCCCACAGCTCTGCAACTGCTGCCTTTTTCGTATGATTGGATGTTTAGGTCCACCGACTAATCTTCATACGTCTATGTGATTCAGTGCATATTCGATACAGAATTACGCTTCGATTTTTACTGATTAAAAGTGAGCATTATTGCCCGATTCTCCTCGATCCGATCGTCCAACTGTTGAGACCATGTAGATGACTTTAAATGACCTTTCGGTATCCATCGTATTCCCATTTCCGCTACGGTTAACTTTTCGTAGTCCAACCGGTACCATTTGCGCAACCGGTGATACCTGAGTAGATGAGCTGATGGACTCTTGCAGAAACTGTTAACAGAGGCTGACTCAATAGAATGTTGAGTTCACCGCCATGAAATGTGGTGTTTTGCTTTGAAGAACATTTTCATCAAGCGTCATTAATGAACGATAGTATGACTAATCACCTGTTCTTAGATGCAGTGTAAATCTCGCCCTATTGGGTTTTTATTGTTGTTCATATATTCTTCAAGGAAATTGTCGTGATATAGATGTTTAGCGTTGTGCTTAGCATTTCCTTCAGGTCGACTGTCAATATCCCTAAGCTGTTTGCGCCAAACGACACGTAACGTTTAGTTTCGATTGAACGTACCGCGAGGTGGAATTTTGTACATTGACCAATCATCGTGTGCTTTGTGTAATCGCTTCTCTCAAGAGACCTGTCTTCTTTCTCCACTGGAATAAGGCAGCGTGGAATGGAATATAATTCTGATTAAGAAGCGCAAATTGTATCGACAGTTTCGAGTTTCCTTAATTTTCAACAATGGCTGAAAAGCGTTTGCTTTTATATTGCTCATCATAAAAGGATCATGTACGTAGCGAAAATAAGTATTCACCTCGGAAATCTTGTCTTTCACATAATGGTTGACAACCATATATCTATAACATCTTGGCAAACAAAGAGCCAAGTAGTACATATATCCATTGTCTCACGATCCACTTGATGTTCATTATCAGCTCGTGTAACAGCATCTCTGTAACAAGTGGTATCAGGATCGGAGGCGGAGGGAGAGGGGGCGGGGGTTCAACTAGCTATTAGGTGCAATCGCAGAACCCAAATAATCATTTACGTTCGTGACAGTTCGGTGGTAAAGTGCTAGTACGTTCAGCGAAAACCTCATACCGTCATTCAGGCCCACGATTTTGCCGACCTCATTGCACTGATCCCTATTGGGTAGACAAAACGTCTTTATTGCGCTCCAAATGCGTCATAGATCAAAAGGGTTTTGTGTGAGAATAATATATAAGGTCATGGTTTTCTCGTCCCATAGGTTCTTGTTGTGGTTAAAAGTGACAGTGATACATACAATTTATTGTGTAAAATGTCACATGATACGGGTTTCTTCTATGCTACTGCACGCGCCTTCACTTAGGTTTGAATCTAAGGTGTGCTAATGTTTCATCGCGTCTTAGTTTGAAAGATTCAATGCTTGGTGCACAGACGACGTGGGGTGGTAGAGAGTTCCAGATCGAACACATTCTGCCTACGGATGACTGACGCCGGCATTCTAATCGGCATTTTGAGACCACTAGTTTGAACGGATGTCTTCTTAAATGAACGTTGGGTGATAAATTTAGCAGTTGACGACACGGGTGGTTTGCATTAATTGGTATACCATAATCATATCTCCTTCGATACATCGGTAGTGATTGGAATATAACCCCAGCGACTTCAATCTCTCTGCGTATGAATAACGATTCAACCATTGTTGTGGCCATCCTTTGTGGACGATTCAGTATTTTGCAATCACTTTGAAGCCAGAGATTTCACGCCTGAATGGCGTATTCGGTGGGTGGGCGAATGCAAGCTGATAGTAGATGGGGGAAAAGCGCTGACTCAAACCGGCCAAATACCGGCTTATTCAAACAGCTGCGTTGGACACTTTGGTACAGTTGAGTTAGCAGCCTAAGTTTTCTTGCATGATGATCAGGTCCTTCTCACTTGAGGCGTGTGGCAGTTGTTCATTTTCGAGATAATACGAAAATCGCCCCTTGTGTCGTAGGGATAGAACCTGTATACTTTGGAACATTGAATTCAATATCGTTCAGAAGAGACCAGAGATGAGCTGCTTTCAGCGTTTCCTGGAGCGCCAGCGAGCCTGCTGGTTGCGTTACTGTATTCCAGATTTTGGCGTCATCTGAAAACAGTAATGATTTTGGCCCAGGGCCTTCGGTATGTATCGAGTTATCGAGTAACTGATCAGTATAGCAAAGCAGATATCGAAAATAGAGAGACATTCGGTTTGGGCACTTTGTGGAGGCCGTATAGACCTGGGATGTTTGTTGTTTTTGTCCACAGTGTTGCTGGATCACCTAAGTAGTATACGTAGAAACGGCATTCGATCAACTAAAATGCTGTTGTATATATGCGTCCGGAAAATAAATCTGTTATCCGCCGGATTGTCGTAACAAACCAATTGTTTCCAATGAAAAGCCCATTTGAAGGATGCATGTAGAATTGTTTGCCTCATTATTTAGTAATTGGTAGTGAATTTTAGGGGACTATAGTTTGACTATTCGTGAAACACTGAAGCGCATAACCTTTGTTCACAGCGGACACATGAAACGTTCTTGTATTCCTTGATGCGTATCAGATGTCTGCTGGTTTCTTTCAAGCTGCTGGTGGATCCGCGAATGAAGGTTATAGTGATGAAAGTGATGACGTCACACAATCTCTGCGTGCATCATATTTGGCCATCGTGGCAGGAAGCTCATTCAGACAGGTTTGCTTGAAATACCATTCGCGATGATGTATCAAATATTTCTCTCGGTGAATTTTTTTCAGTTTCGCAATTGTTAGCTCTTGACTTGCCGGAAGTTATCTTTTGTCGATGAATTCAGACTGTAATCTTTGAACCCCGGTTGATAAAACTTACAGTAGGAACCTTTCTAACAGCTCGCAGGTTTTCTTCAACCTTGTTTGAGATAGTTTCTTTGGTAGCTCTTCAACATTGTGATCGGCACGGGGGCAAACCTCTTTACTTTGACAGTTTATTTAATTTATTTTGGCTGAGTTATTCGATCGAAGATTAAACACAGTAGACATACATCGATTATTGTTCTTGGTGGCAGTGCCCAACGATCGTATCATGATATTTTGATATTGGAAATAGCTCAAGACTATGACCTGAGAATAAGATGAACAAGAAGAGAGTAAAAATTAAAAAACAATAATTAGGTTATGATAACGCTACTGAACTGATTTCAGGAGAAATTCTCACTCTGAGTTACAGCTAATCAGGTTGTGAAAGTTTCTCAGCCAGTCATAATCTTAGAGATTAATNTGCTAAGATGAGCTAGGACCGATACTAGCAAAAAGCTCGCATCGACGAGCTGTGTGTTATCGTGCAAATTCCAAATGAGAAACGCTCTGATCATCTGCGCGATGGCCGAGTGGGTAGCATGCTTGCTTCCCAGCTTTTCAGTTTACGCCTCGTTTGCACGACGAATTCTTCATAAAAACAATAAATCCTTCATTACTCCGATAAATAAGCATTTATTTTGTCGTGCGCTTTTTCCCGAGAAATCGATCGTGAAATTGATAGAATCAACACATAATAATGTTGGGTTGNNNNCATGGAAGTAATGCGCGTCCGTAACCTCGCATGAGAAACGCGTCAATTTTAATGGTGCCTTCTAATTTGATCCTCTCGCTAATTTCCGCTCCGTGGTATTTGGTTCAAAATACAAGATGGTAAAATCACGTGAACCGACATCAAACAGCACGTGACAGTGCCCGCTTTTCTCAAGTCAGATAGTTTGACGTTCTCATCCGTTTGAAGATTTCGCTACCCCTTTTCGGCTAAGGTGTTTAAGTTATCACGTTATTCTGTTTGTAAAACGGATCAATTAAAGTTATTAGGAGTAATATGCATAACAGAATGAGGCCTAGTTCTGGCAATCAATAAGAGCTTTGTGACATCTACACATCTTAACTATCGATAGCGTGAACCGGGTAAATCTGAATTCGTTTAACAATACGCATTCTATTATCATTTGATTCGATCAGTTTAGATCGGAAGAGACGTCTCCTCTGGGGGATGACACGGATCGTGTATTTCTCAGTTAAATATTTGCCGCTCCAACTGAAATCTCTACCCAAATAGGATCAATAAAATATTTGAACGTGACAGCCATCTATCCCCAATAATCGGTCCACACAAATGTGCCTGCCGAATGTATACTACGTTTTAATTTCCAAATAAAAATTGTAAGGGAGGCCGGTAGAATAAACAGGCTTCGATCGGTTCCTCCGTTTACCAGAGAGCCAGAAGGAAAATGTCGGATGTAAATTCATTCCGTATCAAGTCTTGTACCTTCACACCCATTCACACAAATCAAATCACACCGGTGATATCGTGATCTCCGTTTCTCAATCTTTATGCAATTGCAAACTACACAACTTACCACGGGCTTCATAGTTTATTGTGCAGTGTGACTTCGATAGCATTTTTGAAAACAAAACTCTGGTTTATTTACTATGCTAGGGAACAATCAATTTTTCGAAGACTCCTGGAGTAGTACACAGTCGGGTGTCTGCGGGCAACCCAAAGGTGTGGAATATGGAAATCTGGAATAGCATTTGAACTCATGACTGCATGAAACGTTCAACTACACAGGTTCCTCACCCAGGGTCCAATATTTCCACCTGAATATCTGCTCTCGGTCATGAACCTGAAAAAAACACCATTCAGATAACGGGATAGCAATAGGTTCAATGGCATGAAACGTACGAGAAAATAAATTTAGAAATGATGTACAATATCACCCTCAGATGCCGAAGGCGTGAAATATAAAAGGTCAACTTTCTGACTTCAAGAAGCGTTTGTTCTACGTGTTAGGACCATATGAGGTCAGCAGATAGGAAACATCCCAGATATTTGAAGTGTTGTGAAATTTCAATTTTTAAGTTATTGATTAAGATGTTGGGAACAGATTATCCAGGAAGTATTGATGGCCTACGGTTGATGGAAAACAAAACTTTAATGCATTCGTTCGGATTTAAAGAAGGGTAAACACCATCCTACCACTCAGGAATGGAACTTATGGCTGATTGGAGGGGGGTTGTTGAAAGGTTGTTTTTGTGAGATGCACCACCTACTGCTATCTCATCGGCATACTTAAACGTGAAAACATTTAGGTTGCCTGGCGAAATTTGGATATGAAGGGAGAACAGAAAATGAGATAAAATTGCACCCTGTATTGCACTTCGGTTCACAGTAACAATAGAAGACCTAATACCATTGAGACAAGTAAATTGGCGTCGGTCGGTATCCAATATAAAAGATATAATATAAAAGATTATTTTGTCGTAACAGTGTCAGTAGGATGATTCTGTCGACAGAGTTAAACCCGCTTGTGTAGTCCAAGAAACAAACATGAACAAGGTTGTGTTTTTGGTCTACAGTGGATGAAACGGGATGTATAAGACAAGCAACGCTTACAATAAGCAAACTGATTGCAATCACGAAAATCAAGATTAGAGGAATGATGATGAATGATAATTAGCGCACAAGTCTTAAGGAATACTGAAAGTGAAGCAATAGGCCGAAAATTACCCCTTTCTTTCTTAGATACTCGAATGATGCGAACATCACGCCATGTGTTAACTAGTCTCCTTTCTAACAGACATGTATTAAAGATGGAAGAAATGGTTTGAGCGAGGTGGTTTGTGCCTGTTTGTAGGACCACAGGTGATAGCCCATCAGAACCAGCGAATTTGTTTTTGTTCACAGCATTCAAATCCGTAAGGACCTGCTCTGTTGTGACACTCATAGGAAAGTGGAAATCAAGTGACGTTGTGTTTGGAGTCGGTAAAGCTTGTACAACGTTTTTCACTGAATCAATAGATTTGTTGATATCACATGGGACTATAGTAGGTAAAGCTGAACGACCACAGAGCAACTTCAGTCCGTTCCATTGCTGACGGCAGGATCTGTCACCTAGCACGGTGCCAGCGTACAATGGATTCAGATCGGCCATGTCGCTTCTGATATGAAAGTTGGCAGATTTGACTGTCGGTTTGTCTCTTGAGCGATACACCCTTTCTTTCAGCCTACCTAACCATTTCAATCTATCGGAAATGAAGCGGTTTGGGCTGTAGGTGAATCCATTTTGAGGGTAGCACACATCATAACAATAGTTGAGATAATTGATAATATTCTCAAAGAAGATTGTCAGACAGAAGGTAACGGATAAATGTGGTCTGACAGGTCCATATTCCAGAATCACGTAATTCCTGTTGCCTGTGCTTCTCGTATCGACTGCCCTGGTTCTGATCTGCTCACATATTATTATTTTTGTCTCCTGCATGTTCCAGCTGGATCTAAATGACCCAAACACCTGTGTGATATAATGGTGGTTACTGCAGAAACAAAGTAGTTTATATATCACAAGGCATGACACTCTAATATGGTATCAATTCATTCTTCCTTTTACGTGGTCACTAGGGCAATGCCAGACTGATGTAGATCTCCTTATACGGACGCAGCAGGGCCTCTCGGTGCTTGATACCTACGGCCTCTGCAAATCTTAGCAGTCGTCTATTCCGGGTTGTGTTCGGCTTGATGGCCAGTAAACAGCAGATGACGTAATTGACCTGTGAGACTGGTTTGATGGCCTGGTTATTTGTGTAGCGCTCAATCTCACCCACTCGCGTTCGACCCATGTGTTCAGCCACTCGGGTACGCAGCTGTCCCTCTGTTCTACCCAAGTAGTTAAGTCCGCATTCACATGGATTTCACTGATAGGAAGGACTGCTCGAACGGAAAAGAAAATTATTGATCAGTCACACGCTTCATTTTATAATTTTCTCCAATATAAACCTTTCCAGTGTTCGGTATACTTAAGCCCACCACAGTGAATCAAACAAAACTTAGTGAAAACTGTACAATTGTGTGTTCGAATTTTCTCACAATCAACTTCCCCATTTTGATTTAACTCATGATTTGCTTGAATTCACCCTTTGGAGTAAAGAAGTATAGTTGTTGAGAACACATAATGTAGGCAAACAAGTTTTGGGTGAATTCCTCTTCAAGCCTTAAAATTGCTTTTACATGAGGCAAATTCAATGGAGTCAAACAGAAAGGTGGATAAGTCATGTGTTTGGCAATGAGCCCAAGAGAACTCCGAATTTGTGCGCTGTTTGGTTTACACAACCATAGTCGTTACTTCATGCTGTTACGTCATGATCGTGTGAACAAGCGATTTTCTCTTCCCTTGGTCAAAGGGGTTTGAGAGCTTGAATCGATTTGCGTTGTGCGCACACAGCTCAAACGTCATGAGTCGGATGTTAGTTCAAGCTCTCAAACTCCCCTGACCAATGGAAGAGAAAATCACTTGTTCACACGACCATGAAGTAACGACTTTGGTTACGTAATACAAAGAGCGTACCAATCGGGAGTTCTCTCGGACTCATTGCTAAACACACGACTCATTCACGTTTCTCTTGGACGCTATATTGAAATCGTTTTATATGAATATGGTTGTAAAGGTTTGAAGAGGAATTCACCCGAAACATATGTTCGCCTACATTGTGTGTTCTCAATCAATGGATATAGTTCGTGAATTCTTATGTAGTTCCTTGGTATTGTTTTGACACTAATGCAAACACCCTGGGTATTTGCAGGCGGTCATATTACAAAAACAAACTATGGACGGTTAGGATGGACCATGATATATCTAACTCTGCGTGAAAATTACACCATGTCCCACTGCTAACAATCTGGAAGAAAGTCAGCTTTCAGAGAAACCAACTGTTGACTGAGACACACCCGCATAGGTAAATGCACACGCGAATCAACTTAAGCGAGACAACGGAACATTGGTCGCGATAGAGCTACCGGCCACATGCCGTCACGACAGACAATCATTCCCCATTCCCATATATGGGCTATGCTGGACAGCAATATGAGATAACGATTTCCTATATTCCCGAAGTCAAAGTTTACGTAACAAAATAGGAAAAGAGTAGGTAACAAGGCCTAAACGGGTCAATGTTAGTAAATCTAGACAGTTAACAAATATGCAACAGTCAATAATACAGGATACGATTCTATAGAGTGAACAGAACCGGGTCAAAGTCATAGAAAGCCACTGGTAACACAGGTGCCTACACGAGGGCTGAGTGAAGCGTTTCTGGATGCACAAAAAGGAGCATTACATTTTCTCGAAGTATTCACAACCAGCGTTCATGCACACAGTTTCATGATAGCGCGAACCATTTGGTAGCCCCGTCGACCAGTTTAACGGAGGCCTGCACTGCATCTGTTGATGACTTGTTTCGGATTTCATGCATAATGCGCTGGTTGTTTGGGAACATGTGGCTTCTTGAATGAGCTTCATCACCAAATACGGATCGGAAACAATCAACGCTCTGATGCTGCTGCTTTATACCACCATTGCATTCATGGAAAATCATTGTCCTCCAAGGACATCGACTGAGTTCCATTCTTACAGTTCAAGTAGTGGCGCAGTGGTTTAGTCTCTGTGACAGACGTGCTTTGAACCCTGTGGTCCGAGGTTCGATCCCCGCCACCACCACCCAACTTCGGCGGTAGACAGCTGTGCTTTCGTCCGGTTCAATACCACACCTAACTTATCGGGGTCTTATGTAGTTCACCACTCCAAGTCCCGGGGCTTAGGTCACTGGTTTCCATCACTGAACAGCAGGTCGTCGTGACTATGAGGTGTACCCCGTGAGCTGTTCATCACACGAAAGTGTGTAATAAAAAAAATAAAAAAGTATAGCGAGCCCCGTGTGACTTATGATTTGTAATTCGTTGTGTTGAAATTTGGTTCTGTGTAACGTGCAATCACTGAAAAGTATTCACAGTTCACGTATTCCTCAACCGTCTACTGCGTATCCAGAAAATGCGTATAAATCAATGCAGGTTCAAAACAATTCTGCAATATCAAGGTAGCCTGACAAACAAACTGCATTACACACACACGGTCGTTTACAGCCACTGCGCAGTCCGGATAGCAAGCGACAACCGAATGCATCGAACAGCACAACGAATAATTTTGAGTCAAAGACGTTCAACCAGATAACTTGCATGGCTATGAAAAATTAAGTGAATACCTGTCTGAGTGAACCATTACCTCGCACATGCAGATTGGTAAGCGGAGGGGGGTCGGTTCTGTTTATGTGTTTACTTATTTTCAACGAAACTGTTTACATTATCAAACCATGTCCTTTTCCCTAACTGGAACAAATTGACATTATCCTCAAGTGTTTAAACTAAATGTTTTGTTACTTTTGTTCGATTTTTGAATAGCTCAGGGCATGCGTATGTAAAAGTGTGCATTCCGTGGCATCACCACCGGATCACCACACACATCACCGCGAGCTATGCAACACTGGGTTTTGTTATTTTCAATCACATTGTGTCGCCATCATCTTGAGGTTGCTCAGGTTTAACTATCCCAAACAGAACAACACACAAGCTTGTTCATGCCACTTTTTAGTCCCCGAAGTCTACATCACACCTGTTACTAAATGAAACACAGAACCGTATCCCAAAGGGAAAATCACATCATCCATTTCTGGTAGTGTACAAACTGTCCCAAGTTTTAGAATAAATTTTGACCAAGGCAGATCAAACGAAACGGTATTCTATATACAACAGATCCTTGAATATCTCACAGAGTACTATCAGCCTTGCGAGTTAATCTACATATGTTAGTATCTAATATAAAGGATATAACTGGTACGGTACTAGTCTACCATAATTTATTCCGAGCAGTTATGACTCGGTATGGAGTATTGTCATAGATTTGTTTCAGCCATCTTCATCGGGTTGTGTCTGGAGACCACCGAAGTTTGAATTGTTGTAGACATTGCCTGGAGCATACACATGGATTACCGAAAGGTGGAACTTTAANATTCCCCCCCCCCCTCATTTTGTGTGTGGTATGGCAGCCCCGTTCGAGTGACCCTTTGCCCATTCCTAATCATTTGATCCTAAGATATCTATATTGAATCAATGAAATGAAAAATGTAAAGAAACTTTTCCGAGCCCTCCACGACCTCGAAGTTACTCAATCGCGTTGATTGTGCCCTGGAGTAAAGCCAGCAGGTCCTTCTGAGTCCGTGTGACTAGATGAGGTGGTTCCAGCTTCCATATGCGCCGCTGTTGATTGGCGATGTTTTATCCATAAGGATGACAATAAAGCAAACCAGGAAGGAAGACTGCATTGCTGGTTACGAATCCAGCATGCGTATAAATCCAAGAAGGATAATTTTTAAACTGCCAACATGAACCGAACTAGTAATAATTAGAATACCTAAAATCATATCTTATTCGAACAACATTGGGATTATTTTGAGCTATCCAACATGATATATTTTGAACCTGTCAGTAAACCCGTTA
>UZAN01041693.1:45626-55796 GCA_900618425.1 Echinostoma caproni
GTTCATACAAAGTAGATGAATGTCACAATTTGTCATTTTTTCGTGCGCTTCTACGGATGTCGAAATTTAAGACTTTTCAAAGCTTCATCCTGTTAGTGCTTGAATGAATCAATTGTGGGTGTAGTGGTAGAGAATTGAAAGTAATGCATACTCTGAGGGCGAATGAATGCCGCCGGCATTTTTGGAGCACTAATTTGATTGAGTGCCACTGCAGGTGAGTGTTGGGCGACAAGGAAAGGAGTGGACGACATGGATGGTCAGGGTTCTGCATTATTTGGTATACCAAGATCAAATCTCCTCGAATGCGGCGATACTGTGTTGAGTACAGTTGCAGTGATTCCTGTCTTTTTGCATAAGTCTTGGAATGCAGTCCATTGACCATTTTGGTGGCCATTCTTTGTGGACGTTCCAGAATCTTCCAGAATCGCGTTGCAGCCATGGATTCCATTCTTGAATGGTGTACTCTATGTGGGGTCGAATGTAGGCTGATAACAATCGTGGGAACAGCATTGGTTCAAATTTGCCAAATCCTCGTTTTAGCAAACCAACATGTCTCACAGCGGTAGACGACGCCCGGGAGAAGTTTAAAGGACGGCTCAAGTCGTCTTGAAAATTGACGCCGAGATCCTTCTCATTCAAGACCTACGGAAGTTGTTGACCTTCCAGAAAATACGGAAACTGGGTTTTAGGTAGAAGGAACACAACTGTACATTTTGATGCATCAAATTCCATGTCATTTTCGATCGACCATTGATAGCATTAAGTGTTTTTTGAAGTTCTAGTGAGTCCTCTGGTTTTGTCACCGTTTTCCATATTTCTGCATCGTCTGCAAACATTAGTCTATGTGGCCGGAGAATGTCCGTCAGGTCGTTTTAAAAAACAAGGAAAAGTTGATGGCTCAGCACGGATTCCTGTGGAAATCCTCATGATACGCTGATGGAATCAGAAATTGAACCAGAAACCCGTACTGCCATGGTGCGTTATCAAAGAAATTCTTCCATCCAGTCCAGTACAAGTGCGAACTCCGTAGTTGTCTAGTTTCTTCAGCAGCATTTGGTGGTTCACTCGATTGAACGCTTTGGAGAAGTCGAGATACACGACGTCCGCATCACCGTGATCCGCTACTTTTGTCCACTCTTCTCGGGCCAGAAGCGGATTAGTAGTACACGATCGCCTGCGACGAAACCCATATTGAGGAGGGGATAACACGTACTTTTCCAAGTGACTCATCACATTGTCTGCAACCATGGATTCCATGACTTTGGATAATACGAGGAGGAGAGTAACTGCGGTAGTTAGCTGAGTCGCTACGACAGCCGCCCTTGTATATTGGAGAAATTATCCCTTGTTTTCATGTTTGTGGGAGCACAGTTTTGTTGAACATTTGTTGGAGTAGTTTGATTAGTGGTTGAGCTTAGTTACTCGCCAGGTTGATAAAGATTTATGGATAGATATTATCTACCCTTGGAGATAAGTTCCTTTTCAAACACTGCAGTTTCGATGCAAGGGGGAAATCAATTGTGGCGTGCACTGGATGTGATTTATCCTCAAATAACAGAGGCAGTCTTAGTCCGGTGTTCGCAAAGGGGGTAAACACTTGAGCGTACTGACGTTTTAACATTTCAACTGCCTTCTTTGTTGTGACTCAAACACGTTCTGCTACCCTTAACGCTGGACCACCAGACTTAACTTTTCTGGTGCCATTTATGTGTTTGTACAACAGCTTGGGATTTGATATGCACTTGTGCATGAGCATATATTGGTTATTAACTTGTCTTCTCGCACCAACTTGGTGCAAAAGGTTTCTGAGTTGACATGTGTTGTAGTAAGGAGATCGTTTGTAAGCTCTCGATGAGATATTCCTCTGCGAAATCCTTTTTTTGTCCGACTTCGATTTGCTGATCTTTGATCACTTGAGTAGGTGATGCGTTTGGTCTTCGTCGCGCCTCTCACCATTTCCTTCTGGTGGTTTGTAAACTCTTCCCAGGAAATCAGGGGATCACACTGTTTGTTGGGAAATTTCCATTGGAAATCTCTCGCCAAAATTTTAAGTTTAATGTAGTCAACAAACATACAGGAACTAACCGTAGAATTATGCGGTACGGAAGATTAGCAAATATAGTCAAACGTCAGCACAGCATGATCACTACTCCCTAATGGAGTTGTAGCGGAAATCGTTTCCACCATCAGTTTTTTGTTAGCTAACACCAGGTCTAAAACCGAAGGTGACTGTTTGACTCCAAAACTCGTGGGCTCCTTCACAAAACTGTAACGTGGATAGGGTTCCATAAGTTGTGCAAGCCTCTTCTCAAACGGTTGTAGTGAGGTCGCTGATTTAACTAGGTTGGGGCAATTGAAGTCACCCATAATGAGAACATGTGTGTACTTCAGTAACAGAATGTGATACATGGTTTGCAATAGTGTATCATTGGCTGAGTCTGTGAATAAGAGAGAACGGTGCACCACACCGATCAAGCCGATATCGCGCTGAGACAGTCGCACCCTGAACCATGTTCCACCATGTTCTGCTTGATCCCACGAAGGGGATGCGATGAAAATCCGGTTTGGATACAATTGTAACCGTTTCGATTAGGTTTATGCATTTTGCGTGAAAATTCCCAGGGATTAGATCTCGGTCAAAAATTCATACTCAGAATAATTTTGAAGTGAATTTCACCATTAGTTTTATTCTACTGAAAAAATATATCAACATGTATGAAACTTATTTGAACTGACCTAAAATAAATATATAAGAAGAAACATTCAGTGGCTTTTACTGTTACCTTAACATTTCAGTCTGATTGCGGAGATCGGAGAATGGACAAACAGGGGAACGATTGATCAGATCCCGAGGTTGTGATCTTACAAGCATGCTCTACGACTAGGAGAAAAACCGAAAATGACAATGCTAGTTTCTAGTCACAACAACGGTGGTTATCGGTGCATTTCGGCTTGCAATCGATTCGCTGATTACATACTCAAACCTTGCTTATTGTGGATATTTCACAGAAAATAACAGCTCAACTGTGATGCGCGTTCCCCAGGTCCCCGGACAAATGAAACTGGAGCTCGAAAATCAGTTTTCTTTTGATCTGAACAATCAAGCTAACTTGATCACATTAACCCCTGTTCATTTTTTCCGACATACACTGTCAAACTGTTCATCTTCTAATAATAGTTTTGTGCAAATCTAATCTGGCACATAATAAACTATTACTTAAGCATGCACTACACGGACGGTAGACGCCGGTATTCAAATTGGCTCAGTTAAACGTGGCTTTAACTGTGGAGTTCCAAAGTATCGTTTCTGTTTGTATGTCAAGACCAAAGTATTATTTTGAAAGTTTGAATGAAATACGCCATGATCTACTGCAGGAGTTGGATTCGAATAAACCCCGGTGAAGTTTCAAAGTTGTGCACTAGTGGCATCCATTTTAAGGCATTTGAAATTGTTCCCACTCTCGTATTAATTTTTTGTCAAACTCGAATATGAAGAAACCAAAATCTCGGAAACGCTTTGCATACATTTTAAATCAAGTGTTACTTCTACGATAAAACATTCTACGCTGGTAGTCAACTTTGAAGTAAAGTTTAAATGGTGTAAATGAGTTATGTGTCCTTATAGTAATAACATCGGCGAATCGGACACCAAACAGATGAATGTGCTGCACTTGGAAGAGGTGTATCTAGGTCTTTCTTAATATATCAGCTTGGAAATGCGTTCTTCAGGTGTTGCTCAGTATCTTACCCATGGTATTTGTATTCCCATTCGTGGTTTAGTCATAATCAATGGCGTGCCCATGACCAGGATCTCACGTTGGAAATTGTGCGTCAGCAGTAATAGTCTACTGTGTTTACTTTACGTACTGTATGTCAGTATTCGCCGATCAAAAAGAGTTTCACAACGCTGCTTCTGTCTTGACATACAAACATAAACGATACTTTGGAACTCCACAGTTAAGGCCACGTTTAACTGAGCCAATTTGAATACCGGCGTCTACCGTCCGCGTAGTGCATGCCTAAATAATAGTTTATAATGTGCCAGATTTGATTTGCACAAAACATTATCAAAAGCTGAGCAGTTTATAGTAAAAAATACGTACTAGGAATTGTATATCAGTACGCCGATGTGATGTGCGATACGGCTAGAAGCACAGTAATCGTATTCGCCCTGGGTCCCAACATTTGAAGCTACGTATTTACATCCGTAGAAAGTGAAGGCAAATACCATGTGTCATCAAACAAACTTGGATACTACAGCGTCCTCTTAAGCAACCGAAACCCAATAAGCGTTTTAGCATGGCAACTGTCGCGTGTTTCCGTTATTACAATTGGGTTTTCTCAAGTTACCATGAAGATATTCCTCGTCAGACCTAATTACATTTTTAGCCAACGAGGTTTGTGTTAGTAAGGTGCGTTTTACCGGTTTTCATATTACACACACACACACCCCGAACATATTGGATTGCTCATAACTACCCCGGGGAAGATAATTGTGCAAGTAAAACGAAAGACGAAACAGCATGGACTATCGGGAGAGATTTGCCCAGATAATTTATCATTCCAAAGTTGAGGATTTCAAACAACAAACATTTTCACATTCTTTTCCAACTGCTCCGTGGCCCCTCGCAACCAGCTAGAACAAGTTGTTCTCCGCAAAACTGAAGAAATCGCTGGTTGCAGTTTCGTTTCTCATAGACAAGGCGACATGTTCTCTCTTCAGGGTATGTAAATGATCCGATTGTTCGCATGTTTCCCCGAAAACTCGAGCCAATCGCTGCACTTCTGTTTCACTAAACATTTTCGAAAATTGTATGTTTAGTAACATTATTCCTAACACTGGGCAGCTAGACAACAACCAATTTGCTTATCGCAAACAACATTCTACCTTAGACGCACTTGCGTATTTGGTAAACTCATGCTCGGCACAGCATTTCGTGAGTTTCCCCGACTAAATGTGTTAACAGGGGCGGGTTTTGTCTCTACTCTAAGATGCTGGATTGTCCCATACCACCCTCTCTGTACTCCAAGATTCTTTTGCGTGTAGAATACACTTCACGAATTTCCTTGGAATAACTTCTGACTAACTACCGATTGACTCAGGGGTACTCCAGGGAGCATTTCTGTCCTTCTTTCTTTTCTCTTTCTATTTTCGTGACCTACCCACTAACCCAGATGATATTCTCATGAAGTATGCTGATGATGTTACCATAGGTTCTAAATTTCAAGGTGACTTCCGCTTCTCCCAGCTTCAAACCAGTTTATCTGCCTTTAGCTTATAGTTTTCGTCTTCCAAATTATTTCTCAAGGCCTCCAGCCAAAGCAAAACGGCTACATTAATTTGAAAAGAATTGTTCTTTACTGTATGTTGACAACCGGCCTGTTCCCCCAGTACATTCTCTGCAATACCCCGGTGTTACTATCTCCCAAGATCTCATCTGGACTTCACATTTAAATGATTTCTGTAGTGAAAGAAGCTGAGATACCATGCATTGGGTTGATTAAAACTATGTTTGACTTGACTTGGCTTGATTTGACTTGTGCCACATTTCTGCGAGATGAGCAACGATCGAGGTTGACACAGCTTCACTCCCACCATGTGTGAGCCAGCGTGGATTGTGTTCTTTGATAAGTTGAGATAAGTGCCTTTTCGTTCAACTTAAATAAGTCGCAACAAAGATGCATATTAACTGATAGACCATCGTATATGATGCCAATTGGATAAGTTAGACGGATTTTACCATTACCTTTTACCAGTTGATTCACTTCCGGTGGATTAAACCAAAAACCAAACACAAAAAATGAGTTTTCTACACAGTAGTAAGTTTCCGAACTATGCTGAATCACTGACCATTAGAATAGGCGATGTACTATCACAGATAATTCCAAAATGGTTAGCGATTTCGGTCACTTATCCGCACTACACAATTGGGCGTTCATAAGGAACGCAAGGCCATCTATTGTAAACCCCATCGTGATAACATCGATATGGGTGGTTCTGCTCCCTCTTTCAAACTATCGGTACGGAACTGCAATGCGAATCTCTATTAACTGCGCTACTAACTAATCAGATCACACTGTTCAATTGTATGTCTCCCAAAGGTAACGATGCAATCAAATGCTTTAACGTCAAGATGACCTTTCGTTACTAAGTTCTGTAGTCCTGATCTATCAGTACACGTCTGTCAACCACCGTTCACCAACCCAGTGTGCTACAAATTTACCTGTTCGTTTCACGTCAGCAATTGAGGAGACTAGGTGAAATGTCTACAGTCCGTGAGCTTGTTAACATGTAACATCACGAGTGTCCTCGGAGGGAAGGGGATTCTTTGGTAACGTTCACAGCGCATCACGAAAAGGAATCAACAGTGCAATCACATCAAAGAAAAGGGAAAAAAATGGACATGACCCTGAAAACCTGAAAGCCTTACGTACAGTTTCAATTGCATTTGTGACATGCTCCCAGTTTATGCGGACATGTCGGGGGGAAACGTTGTCTCTCAACTCGTATGTATTCGACGGAGAATAATGGATGCGCGTTCCGTAAAGATTGAATATTTTTTCAAAATGTGATCAGGTACAAACTTTGCGGAAGTGAATGTCGTCGAACAGCATTTCATTAAATTCATGGGTCTTTATTGCACACCTTTTTCGTGTGATGAATAGCAGATGGGGAAAGTGTTGTGGTTACAAGACCATGGTGTTCATTCATGGAGACCGGCACTCCAAGCCGCGGGACTTGGAGTGGCGAACTACCTACGGAGGCCTTTAAGATACTAGATTCAAATAAATAAGTGTAGTCATGAAAGCTAGTTTGAGGTTTGATTTCTTCCGACTCAAACGATTCTGCTCCGTTGATCCATTGTTCATCTGAAAAACAAATTTAGACAGATACAAGAAATCATTTAATATTTTTTGGAATATGGTCACGTTAAGTGAAAAATAGATTCTCAGCCTCTTGTACTCCAGGATCACGTATCAAGGCACACAATCACAAAGAAAAGGTGAAAAGCTGAATCGGAAATTCAAAAGAGTGGAATAAAAGTTCAAAAATGTATATCACTTGCATTGGATATTCAAAACATTTTCTCTAATGGATGCCTTTCCTATCAGAAATCTCGAAAGATATGGGATAACGGACAGACGGTAGGCAGTGGTACGAGCATACACAAGTTTATAAGGAACATGGTTACATAAGTGAGTGATATCTGACAGAATACTGCTGCAGACGTTTTCGCAAGAGGTAAAATGTTTGTCGGCGATGAAGCTAAGCAACTGTAATTTTGGAATACGACTTTTGTGCGAAATAATTTTGATAGACCGGCGTAGAATTTAGTAACCTTTAACTCTAAAACCGGCAAATGAAAGTAGGGGGCAGTAAAGGAAATGAATAACAACATACGAATACACAAATCGGCTGAGTAAATATGGTGGAACTTTTACAGATCGTAAGCAGGAAATAAGGAAATAAAATTATCGAATCTTTTTATAAGTAGATTTTAAATGTGAAGTCCAGATGAGATCTTGGGAGATATTGTCACTGTGGTATTGCAGAGAATGCACTGGGGTAACAGGCTGGTTGTCAAAATAGAATACAGAACAATTACTTCCAAAACACTGTAACCGTTCTCCTTTGGCTAGTGAGAAAGTGATATACATGGCATGTAAATAAGCAACAATTTAAAAAAATCATCCAAAGTGCTAGTTCAACTGTTGGGCAAATAAAAAATCAGAAACGATGAAATTTATCACAGTTTTCAGATTTTTGGGGGAAATTCAAACATCTAATGTGTACCTTACACAACACTCCATGGTCACTTGAGGAATATGACTACGAGAGACAAAAGTAGAGCGTTTAAACTGGTACACAGCAACACCTTATGTAGTGAAATTGTTTTACGCCAGTGCTTTCAACTTCGGGTTAAACGGGGATGTTCTGGAACAATAATTGGCCCTTTTTGTCTTCAGCGTGCCACTCAACACATATGAGCTAACAATAGACAGATGTGTCTGTGTGTCCCGTGGAGGTCTTTCGAGCGTTGACAGACGTCCAACTTTTCGTATTATCTTCCAGACTTTGTGATTGATTGACAGTTTCAACATTTTTTTACTTTTAGCGGTCCAAGCACATTCTTGTTGTGTTTCTCATCAAATAGGCCGTAACTAACTGCAGGTGGCATGGCATGTTATCAGGGATTTCATCAGAGGTAGAAATGTCATTGTAAAGGTTCTGTTGAAATATTCATACATTGGATGGAAGTCGGATTTTGTCTCCCATTGCTACTTGATTGGCCTACTTTCCTTCGCTGATGTGAAAGGCACTTGGGAAGACTGTAAAATCACATCCACGGCATTTGATTCCATGTGGAGAACAAATTGCCGAGAATCCTGAAAAAAGGTTTGCAGTTTCTGAGTGTGTCCTTTTTTCAAACCATTTCACAAGGAACCAACCTATGGTGAAGTAGTCCCTCATCCATCTCTTAGACGAAACGCTTCTATGTACCGTTTGCTTACCTCCAGTATCTAATTAATCTGAAAATGAGAAAAATTATATGAATACAGTAAAAACAAATGCATTTGCAACAGGATACATTCGTCAGGATGGACAGATTGTGTCTCATATTTGTGAAGCGATCCACACCGATTTCAATATTCCAACTTGGCTCAGATCAATTCAGTTACTTGTTTGACCATAACTTGGAGGGCGGGGGGGAGGTGATGTTTCCATTGTTCAATCAACCGAATCCTAGTGGACTGTATACATATATTACGATTTCACAAAATGGGTTGTTAAATAGATGAAAATGAAGTGAAAAATAAGAAACACGGTTGATAATCCATTTTATCTCGTTAAAAGCATATCATGGCGGTGGGCATCATCCTTACAAAACGCGGTCCGGTATTTCAACCCGGTCATCGAATTCTACCTACCCCATCTCTACATATCCCGGGGGTATAATTAAATGAAGTTGATCGTAATCTTTACGGTCTATCAGGGGGGGTATGAGCTATAAGGAAATGTATTGTATTGTATTGTATTCGTATAACTTGTGCAAGCATATAAGCTTACATTTCAGTTAAAAATGTAAACTGTTCGTCAAGCAGAATGAAATAATAATAATAAAGAAAAGTAAAGAATCTCAGTGATATAAGTTTCATGTACAAAACTTTTGACTTTTTAGTAGGGTGCAGGGGAAATTTTATAACTGTTAATGCCAGAGGGTAGCTGTCGAAATGAGGAGCGTGTGGACGGATGGAAACGACAAGACAATAGATCCGGGGTCAGGGGATGAAGAGGATCATCTAGAATCTTTTGAGCAAATTTAAAACAAGAGTTGATGTGACCATCAATGAGTTCCGTGATTAATGAATCGACTGGGATTAATGATGCACAACTGAACACCGCCAAACCACGGCGAATTGTTTTGAAATCTTGTTTTAAAAGACCGGGGAACACTACAAGGGAGCAAGAGAGTAGAATGGGTAAAACGGATTGATGAACGAAAGATGACAGGACTGACTGTGGGGTTCGAAATTGCCTGAGTTTGCGTAACTGAAAAGATAGGTGTCTCAGTTTTGCCATACAGTTGTAGGCGTGTGCAATTGGAAGAAAAGATAGCTACCCTGAGCTCCCAGATCCCTCCATCGAGCCCAATCCAACGACCGGCCAAACGTCCAAGGTGTTCCTTCATCAGCAGTGCTCCAACGCAATGTATGACCTCTGCCGAAATGAACATGGTTTCCACTATCACGAAAGACGAAATAAAATTTCCTAAACAGAAAAAGGTTCTCCTTCAAANCGAAACCGGTCATTTCCACACCAAGGCCTCCGATATTGGGTAAAAAAGGTGGAAGCAGCACCGGTTTGACAATTATCTGCACAAATGTACCCGAACCGACAACCCAACCACTTAGAGAACGACAAGGAGAAGAGATAGTACAATGGAATAGTTTGTGCGCGCAGATGGGCATTAATGTTCTACCCGTCGGCTTCACAAGACTCATGCGCCAGCCGACGTCGCCACATGCCGGGGAACCCAAACTGCTCCGGGTGACCCTGAAAGATGATAAGGACTTGGAGGACGTTCTTCTTTCTACTTACCTTCTCAGAAAAAGTTCTTGCCCAATAAGAATCTTTCCTGATAGGCCATGGACGGAACGAATGCAGCA
>UZAN01041694.1:2122-19755 GCA_900618425.1 Echinostoma caproni
TATGCAAATCTTGGAATGCCCTTCCATCTCATGTCGTTTGTGCACCCACTATTGAATCTTTCAAGCAGAGACCCGACAAAATCTTGGCACACCTCACATTCGTACACTAAACGCAAACGGGATTCACTGTAGCCTACATTCTCTATCTCCTACCCGGATCCCTATGTGACTCCTTTTTTGATGTGTAACGATTCATCTATGTAAACATCCTATGGGACAAGAGAAGCACCAGCTTGTAAGCTATTCCCATAATAAAACTTTGACTTTGAACTAAGATTATCACAATAGTTGCATTATTGGCGCTGTTTTCGAGCTTTTTGGGTGAACGTATTGGGTCATAGGTGTACGCTTTCATGGGGATTCCAACCTGGGAGCAAAGAAAGTCTCACAACTGCCCGTTCATCGTTCGAGCCAACGTTACTTTTTTCCCCCTTATTGCAGCTTCCAGTTGGTGTCGACTAACCTAACCTTTGAGTCGGCATTCGAAACAAATGTTCCAGTCCACAAGGTCTTTGTAGCAAGATATTGACACTCAGAGTACGACTAAGATTGCTCAAAGCGCACATTCTTAGAAGAACCTCATTGTCGGTGATTTTCGTTTGCTAACTTTGTCTTGCGATCCAAAGAAGGTGGCTGTGATCAGTATCGTGGTACAGCCTTCCATTTGGATAGAGAACAATTCATTCCAAACAGCGCGACAGACAATGCTGACATGCACAGAACGTTTTTAGCGTCTGAGGATAAGACACGTACGATGAAGATTTAGCTGCCTCCGCCAAGTCACACAGATGATCACCTGGGTAACGTCTTACAACAGAGACCCTTCAGTTATCCATTGTGAAAATATAGATACATTTGAAGCTGGAGAAACATTTTGTAATCTACTTGAGGTGATAAATAAAGAGAAAATGCGACAATGGACATTGAAGTGGCCGATTTTTTATTAAACGGTTTAGAGGAGATTAACATATTTCTCGTGCACACTGTTTTCTAGGAGAAAAGTCCAGTTAGCAGTTCCGGTGACTGGGTCAAAACCGCATACCTTTCCACGATTACTACACTAGTTAACCAACTGGAGCTTTCTAGTGTTTCCCTGTCATGGATGAATATTGGGTTAACTCAGCTCCCTCCCGAGCGCGATCTGACTTTTCTTTAGGGTTATGTGAAGATTCAACGGTATTATAAACTTTGATTCAACTTAAATGAGAGAGTATTTGGAATAATCGTGGCGGGGTCCTTCTTCGATTTCTGGGTAAATGTCCGCCAAACCCAGGCCAGATAGGCTGGATTCAGTTTTCCAGATGAATCGGAATAAGATAGTCAGTTATCGGACTAGGGTTTCAACACCAAATTTAAAAAGAGCAGAGAGAGCTTATCTGGGTTGGCCCATTTGTTGTATATCAAGAGCCTAACCTACCGGGGGCTTCCTCATTAGGCAGTGAAATGTCCACAGACAATGAATCCATTCGTACTTTGGATATAGGTATCCATGTGGAAGGCTAACTAAATTGTTGATGGAGATGTTCCGCGGTGCGTCCAAATAGATGGCGTTGATTGTGGATATACGCACCATAAAACA
The DNA here is from genome assembly GCA_900618425.1 of Echinostoma caproni. NCBI lineage: Eukaryota > Metazoa > Platyhelminthes > Trematoda > Plagiorchiida > Echinostomatidae > Echinostoma > Echinostoma caproni. Next base: position 3,702 of record UZAN01041694.1, read on the forward strand.
CGGGTTGGATTTATTCACTAGCACTGATAAAAGGTTTTAGTTCCATCCAATCAATGCTGATTGTCAACTTTCCCATGTATTTTTCAAACCTATTCTTGGATAGTACCAAACATTGTAGTATATCAACCTGTATTACTCGTCATCCAATCTGGAGTATAAACGATAAAATGTCGGAAGTGAAGTCAAGAATGTGATTATAGAAAAAAATATTGATGCATAACGCATTTAAAAGCTTTCTTATTACTAATGGAACTGATGAAGCTTAGTTTGAAACCATTTGAACGAGTAACTTCTACGAAATTCCTCAAGCTTGTCATTTAAATTTTCGGGAAAACAAAACTAGTGCTATAGGATTAACCAATTACCGGCTGGGTTGACTAGTATTGATCGTTAAAAGGTGAGCCTTTGAAGAAAGGAGTTTCACAAAAACAATGAAGTGCTTGTTGTTCTGTGCACTCGTTTGACGCTGAGGAAATTTTTGATGGATTGTGATCGTGTTAATTGAAAAAATAAAAATAACGTATCTTGGTAGTAAGAATCCAATTGTATACCTTCTGATTATGCTACTGACCTTTTTGGTTTACTATATTTCTAGAATGTCTTGACATCTTAATTCTGCTATAAATTTCAGTTTAAAAAGCTGCAAAATATTAAACAATTGAAGGAGTAATTTTTTTATTGTACACGGTGACGTAAAATTTTCAATCCGAAATTGAAAGGTTCCTTCCAAGAGGTTTGAGATGTTGATACTAGCAGAATGTTTGTCATAAATTGTGTGTGCATCTGCGGTCAAGTCCCATTGTAATTGTGGTTCACTAATTAGAATTGCAGGGTCATTTCTTTTGTTAATTGGTCATCAAAGATGACTGTCTACAACGTCCCAAAATCTTTGTGCTTAGTTTTATCTATCCTGACTCTCTCAAGGCATTGATCTCGTTCATTTCTGACCGGTGTGTGTGTGTGTGTGTGCATATCGCTCAGGACAATTGGTAGTTGTGCCCGTTACTTCATTTTCATCTGCCAGTTCACCTATGGGTTAAGTATTCTATCCTGAGGATGACACATTTTATTGCCCTCACAATAGTAGGCAAAGGATGGCAGTTTAATCGAAACCTAATCGTCCGAGAACAAAAGATATTTACTTTCAGATGGAGTTTTATGATACGTCAGGGAGAACCGTCGCACGTTTAGTCGTACTCGTGTGAATTTTAGCATTCAACAGAGATAATCTAGAATTTTGTTGGATGTAGGTTTCAAGTTAGTTTTCATTTTGAAAATGGCGAACAATTGATACCGCAAAGTGATTCGCATTGAATAAGCGTGTACCATCGAATTCATTCATGGTGGCAACTTCATATACCCTTCTGTTGAAACGGATTTATTAATTTCACATGATTTATTCCTGAGTGGTGGCATGTTCTCTTCTTACTGAGCTCTTAGTAATCCAAAGAAAAGCTATTCAAACAGGGTAAATATCAGATCAAGTTTACAAAAAATTAAATTTGTAAATTTATTCGAAGCGTTTATTGTCGAAGTGATAACTTATGCTGCTCCAATCCGGTGATAAGCGTTTTACTGATAAGATTATACAAGAACATATCACGTTCATTGCGGAGCATAGTTGGAACAGTGGAAATAAAAATGCCCACGCATGAGGACAACAAATCTGTCTCTGACAGATACTTTTGGGAGAAAAACATTTTCTGCTGTTTGATGCATGTTTGTGGTAAATAAACAACCCCATCCTCTCTCTCGAGCGAGCGATCAAGAGTTTGTAGTGTACTGTACGAATAAAAACAGGTAAGCATGGCTATCGGATATAAGCACATTATGACAATTGACAGATTATTGACGAAACTGCACAAATAGTTCGCATTCTTCGTCCCTACTGTTTCAAAGTTCTATCTGCAAATTTTCCCATCGATTTCATTAAATACTTTCAACCTCCTTCAGGCTTAATGGCTTTGTGGAGCAGCCTCTCAGCCACTCTACTAGTTCAAATGTGTCATGTGTATGACAAGGGCGTACATTTAGATGCATAATTTATGGTTTCATTTCATATAAGAAATTCTGCTTGCTAAAGCACATTTAGTCACTGTGCACGAAAACCACTGGATGCTTGTCTTCAGATGCCCGAGAAAGCGTACACAGCTGCTTGTGCTTGTGAAAGCGAATAATAATAACTCGTCTTCTAATTTGTAAATTTATATATATCACCATTTTATATTTCCGCCATTGAGCCTGATGTAGTTTGACTAGTTTGAAGACATAAACAATAATAAGCTCGTGCGACAACCAGCAAGTAATTATTTAATGGTTTATTTCACCCTGGTTCTGGTTATTTTTACCATGCTCTGATCTCCAACCAGTTGAACTTGTCATTCGAAGAAGTGATGTAATGAACTAAAAGATCAACAATAATTCAAATGCCATGAAAATGTTTGTGATAACCAACAAAGAGCACTGGACATATGTTTCGTCCTCGTTGGGACTCATCAGCAGTGAGCACTTTTTGTGTCCCTGTCGGGACTCAGTCGGGTTGAGACTTCAAACCCTTACCCTTGAGCTACACGACCGATAGTCATCACCTTGTGCGAATGACTCAATGAATTTAGAGCTTCAAGCTTGGATTAGCCCAATCGATTGTTCAGAGGCACCCGGCACTCTTGATGGTATGATGGTGTGATGGAGTGAAACCCATACCGAAGACCATCCGTAGTGCCTGGTGCCTCTGAACAATCGAATGGGCTAAGCCAAGCTGGATAATCTAAATCAAAAATAATAATTCCGTAAATTCTCTCAATCGTACGGTTCAAAAGTTCATTCAGGATGCATTATTCGCAATTTTTAAAACTCTGATGTCCAATAAGTAACCTTCTTTACATAATGCAGATCATATATGTATGTATTTATTTGTATATATAGACTAAGATAAGCACTCAGTGCCAGGTAAACTTTGTTTACACATTTCCTACGTGTGACTGATTTCCTTCTCAAATAAGAACCATTCTCAACCGCTTGCATGCAACGATCACAGTAGGCTTAATTAGACGCACCAAAAATATCAGTAAATTTATTTCGTTTTGCGCAATCGCCAATCCCAAATATAGCTGGCGCATCACATATTTGGTTTAAAAGACCAAACAAATCTGACATCGGAAACCGTAAGGTCATCTGCGATTCTCTTGGCTAAACCAGTTATCCACCCGGGGCTCAACGCAACATCTTACAAATAACACAAGCTTATCAAATTATTTTAGTTCGTCTATACAAATGGTTTCCAAAAAAATAATTGCTCTAGCTATAACTAGGTTTCTTCTCCATTTAATACGAATCTACCACCAACTCATTCTTTCTTGAGTATACACCGACAACAGCTAACTCCGAGACAATTATTTTACACATCCGCGAGATGCTTCGTAGGAGGGCACCTAATTTGGGGCATTTGGTGTTTGGTGGTTAATTGTTACCTGGGATCTTCCTTTGTCCATTGAGTCTTACGCCGAGAGTTTTACCCATATTGTGGGTAATATTTAATAGCCAATTTGTTTCATACGCGGTTTTATTTAAACCAACTATATCCACTCCGTAACGAAAGCTTTGCCATATAGCAGTTCGAAACGTTTTTATTGCAATATTGAATACAGTCATCGCAATTCACTGGCCACGTATTTGTAAGTCTCTGTGGTGTAAGCACACGGGGAACTTATGGGAGATGTATTTCTATGTTCAATCAAAAAAGTATCTAGATAAAATTCGTGGGAATTTCATGTTTTTGAAACAAGGCATTTGCACTGACATTTTAAGAATAGAAAACTGTCATGCTGCCGTAGCAATCCACAGATAAGTTCCACTAAACTTAATTTCTTAGCCTGTAGTTCAAATTATTTCGTCAGACAAACGTTAACTTTGTAGTGCGATATTCTCAGCAGATTAAGTCGCAAGCCCTTGATCACTAATCAAAGTAGTTTTATGATAGCCTCTTTACAAAACCAGCTCGTCAAATTTTCCATCCTGTTTGAATAAACAATCTTGCTCTGGTTGGTTCACATTCTGGTGATCTCTGAAGTGAGAACCCCACAATATGCTATGCACCATTTTGACAGCGGAACAGGTGATTGTCGACCAACCGAAAGCAACGACCAGTGGCTTCTCAAACTGTCAAAGTTATCCACTTGGTTTATCACGGCGAACCAGTATAGGTGGGTAGTAGGAAACACCAATGTGGACATCCGTGGAGTACAACAAACAAGATTAACAAAGATAATTTTATCTGTTGAAACAAGTCAATGGACCTGAATTCCGAGCTGATCGAATCCGATGCAAACAAACCAGCCGGATGCAACGAATAACATTGGAAGGGGAAAATTTACGCTGAGCGAAATTTGTCCCATTTACTAAGCACCATGTGTGAGATGGCTGTATGCATTATTAATTCCATAAGTACAGTTCAAAAATAATTTATGGTAAAACTAGTGCATAAAACGTGCAAAATTAACAAATTGCAAAGGTCATTCATATTATATAAACCCCTTTATGTTGTAAAAATTTCGAGATCTTGCCCCTGGATGGAACTGCTTTATACGCCGACTCATGCAATTTTTCTCACAAACAACATTTAAGAGGTAACCATTTGGCTCGTCTGTACGCCGGTTCAATATCCAAATCAAAGTACCAAGCTAACTTAGTCATTCTTACGAAACACAACCGAAATCTGATTTCGAAGAGTAACTGAATACTGCCAATTTTTGCTGTAACTATACAGCTGATTTTAGAAATGCAATCAGGAATAACTCTGTGTTGTTCGCTGGTAGCATTGTCAGTCCAAACATAAGGCGAATACTTCGGTTTTGTAGCACTCTCCTGTTGACGTTGCATATCAAGGTTATTGAAAGGTTTCGCAATTTTACCCACAACTAAGGATTCATTTTAACCATATCTTTTTCCGTTTTTAAATATCCAGTTGGAACCGAAAATAAACGTTCCCTTTCAATCTATGAAATCACCTTGGTGGATGTCTGTTCGCACCTCGTCAATGATCAGAGGAAAAAAATCGATTGTGCATTTTTACATGACCCAAAGAGTAGAGGTTTTTCATATGACTTCATTAACTTGAGTAAAACCTTGATAGAATTCAAATCAGACTGGCATGGGAAAAGCAAATCAACCACCGTCTAAAATCTATGTTGTTCATAATGTGGTTCAGCTAATAAAACAGAATGTCATTACCAGAGATCCTGGACAGCAGCGGAAAAGTAATCATCTCGATTATTTTCGGAAAATAAACTACCTTAGACAGGGCTCGTAAACAAAATGTAAATAAATTGTTATTGTGAACTGAAATTGAACAGTGCTGGCCTGATTGACTCCTATCGATAGAATGAGAGAAGTCTGAAACTGGTTATTTGGAGCCAACTGCTTGATTCTTTTAATAAAATGGGCTTTCTTGATTACCAGCCTGTTAGTAATAACAATATATATATATATATACAATTTTAATGGTGGACACGTTTTGATTTGGTCTTGGTGTCGGTGTCGCATACCGAGCTACAATCATTTCAAATCATTTCCACTTTTTGGATTAGTTCTTTCGATTTTTCACATGCACTGTTGATAGTCTTCAGTATAAATGCACAAAATGCACAAGATCATCCAAAGTGTGAACATGCAAACGGGATAATCCCAAAACAATCCTTGTCGAAATAGATAGCGCCATTTCGCTCAAGTTATTGACTGTCGGCCGTGTTCCTCGTCCCCAAGGGTTTACACTTCCAATCTGAATGTTAGCGATTTAAGTCCCGACGAGAACACCAAAACTTCCCTCTGTTGACCAGTTCCAAACAACAGCTTTCTGGGGCTCTTTGCCAGTTATTACAGAGATTTTGATTGCATTTAAATAGAAGCAATTGTTTCATTTTTTAAAATTACGAAGTTAAAATGAACTCTAACGAATGCTTACACAGTATATGCGCTGGTATCCAAGTGACAGATTTCCGGTAAAATTTTCTTTGAACTCAATTTTCTACAATACTCAACTGCTATCATGGAAGAGAAAAAATAAGTTTACCTTCATCTCAGTTACAAGATAAGCCTGCGGTTTTAGCGATATAAAGCATAGGTGAATGTGTTTGATGATGATTTACGTATACACTGATTTGAGTGGGTTTACGCCGTTCACGTCCCAGTTGGTAAATGCCACTTGCCATCTCCTTCATCAGTTCAATCTATTTTGTGTCTCCATTGGAATCGTTCGTTTTGGTTTCCAAGTTGACACAATGAATAAAGTTTACGCTCCGCGTCCAAAATATCACGCATGCTTGGCTGCCATTATTTTTTTAGTTATTTAGTTCTTCTTTGACGAGATCATAGAAGACCAAGGCTATCATTTTTCTAAGCTGCATCACTGGATGCCGATTTGAACTGAAAAATCAATCGTTAAAGTTTATCTTTTCCATTGATTGAAATTACACCCGTTCAACGGTCATATGCAAACGTACAAATTTAATAGTAAGAAATTGATAATGCATAAACAAAGGGACGATAGCAATTCAACCAAATATGTTGAATCCCGAAAGGAAAGTAGTATTTTTGAAGGTGATATTTCATTTTCAATAAGCACACTGCAACTTATGCAATCTAATTATCCGTAGTTTTCTCTACATCTTAATATATCCGATCCACTTCCATGCACAATTGGGCACGATGTAGTTTGAGGATTGTTTCACACAGTGGTTTCATCTTCATTGCATTCTGTTTTCACTGGGGACCGAACTAACCAAATCCGATTTACACTTGCCCTTAGGTCATTCCTCTTGAACACTCAATTGTTTATCAGCTGAGTTCTTCCTTTGCTTTTAATCTTAGCACGTTTGGTTGAGGCTGAACCCTTGTTATAGGAGCAAACAAACGCACCGGTGATATCGATTTACATACCAGCTACTTTAGAACAGCTTGCTCCCACTTTACGCATATATATATATATATATATATATATATATACATCGAGTGACGAAAACTATTCAAATAAAATCTGCTATTTCAACAACTTCTTCCAGATTTTAACCCGGCTTTGTTGATTTTACCGAACCTATCAAAGCTTAAACAAAACACTTACTCCACAGCTGCAGTCTTCCCGCTGAATTGCAGAGATACCGCATGGGCGAATCTAGCATCAGATATTCGCTCATTGCCTGAATAGGTCCGGTACTTTCAAAAACCGCGACAAGCATTCAGTGCTGTATTATGTAATGGTGATATGTCGAGTGCTAGCTCGGATAGCTTGGCACCAGTTTAAATTGCAGTAGATGCGCTGAACCTGATATCCTAATATTTCCTATCACTGACGATTTCCACAAAAGGTAGCGGCAAGCACCGAGAATATCGCAATAAAATAAACATGGAAATACTCCAAAGAAGCAGTATTTTGCGCTCCAGAGAGGTTTAAAGAAACTTAAGGAATCTGCTTCGCAGAAATGACATCCACCTTGTTCAGAAAATCGAATTTACAGCCACACGATGCTTGCGGTAATTCTATGACTCGTGATGACTCGGCGGCTTCCTGAGTATAGCATTTCAGCGGTTTCTACTACGGGCCTTTATCTTGCATATCGGAGATGAGAAGCCAGCAAAATCCCTGTCAGCTTGTTTCAACTTCCCGGTTGTCGGTAATGCGTCCGGAATATGTCCTTTAGTAGGACATAAAAGTTAAGACTTGTAACTGGTAATTGTAGTCAATTTGTTTAGTATTATATTTTTTGCGTTTCTTTGTAAGAAAAAAGTACATAAAAATCTATCAAAAAGCGTCTTACTCCACAGCTTTTTCCATACTACTAGCTTATGATTGTTTTTCTTACATTTTTATCATTCGTATCACAATCTGATTAGAACGAATTCTGCGACCAAATCAATGTGTAAATATTTGTACAATAGTGTTTTGCTACGATTAATAGCCAGGATCGTTATTGTTGAATAAATGCTATCGCTCCTCGATTCCCTTTTTATATAAAATGTTTTTATTGAATAATATGTTCTTCATCCAGTGGGTCACGTAAAACCGATGTAACATTTGAGTTTTTCTGGAGCGTCATCACCCAGAAATTCACTTCATTCTCTGTCAGCCGATTTAAGTTCACATAACGTTTCGTATCATAAACCGGAGTTCGAAGGTAGAAATGACGTTACACACTGATTTACACATAAGAAATTATCACTATCTCCATCAAACAATCTCCAATCAACCAGTATTATAACGCATCTTTGCACCCCTCCCCTAAACAAAAAGTCGCATGATTTAAATGGCTCACACTGACCGTATCTATAGTGTACACCACATCTTGTATGTGTAGCGAATCTATGTAAGTATATTGTCTTGAGGAGGAAATCACTTGTATCCTTTGATCTTCACCTATACTTGGACTTATAATGAGCCTAACTATTTCAGATATATTACATTAACCCTTTAAAGTTCTGCTCGAATGGATATACATGTTTAAACCACTGTGCAACAGTTATGTTGAGCCGGTTGTGTGAAAAGATCACAAACGTTCTCTCCGCTGGTTTTGTTTTTTAGGCCTAAACTCCATCCGCAACAAACGACCATTTAGTTCTCAGTTGGGTGAAAGAGCGATTGATCACTGCTCGTGAAGCGCAACCAGAATAAAAAATATTCACACAGATTATTATCTTGCCATTTAGCTTCATTAAAATTGTATGATCTCAGAAAGATTCTTGCTGATGGTGGTGAGCCGAGTTGCATGCGCGAATCAAGTGAACCGGCGGGTCGAGTGAATAGGAAGCTGATCGGACGATGGACAGTGGACAGAACAGGGTGTGACAATGCTGATCGACGAAAAATCTACTGTCAAACCGGTTATTAATAAGTGGCTGTACACAGTATATATGCAAAGCGAAAGAAACAACACCATCCACCCAAAAGTTTCAGTGTGATGCAGATAATCCCCTAAATATTACTGACACCGGTTGACAAGCCTTACAGGGCATTCTGGTTCGATCAGTTTTAACCCTGCCACCGCCGTCCTCCTTTCTGATTTCTTATTGGATGGTCTTCATATGGGCGCTATGTCATTCCTGACTATTCATTTTACCTCGATTTGCCAATTAGTATTTTCGTTACAATACCGTGCAAACCTTAACTACACAAAAGTCGATCTTTATAACCATATTGATCCCAATAAAGTGAAGGAAGAATACAGTTATTATTTATCGAATAATTTCCTCTAAAGCTTGTAAAACCTTTAGATCGTTGGTTTAATATTTTTAGTTTAAATATGACGAACACTATCAATATTTAATATTCAATACCAATATTTATTATTCAAAAGACTATGCAATAATCATCCATGGTTCAACAAACGCTAAGGTGACTATTTGCTAATCTCAATATTTCGGAAACTTTCAGTAACTTGTTTCCTGTGGAGTTCCAGGCTCTATCATTTCGTAGTGTGTTTTCATGGTGCTACTTTGCTGAACATTGAGGTATAGTTGAAAAATAAAACGTACATTCATTTATAAATTTATAATACAGTTTTTGTGACGAATATTACACATTATTGATGAAAAATCCGAAAGTCTTTCGTTGTTTATTAACAACTAGTTTGTTGATTCGGATTCCATAACGGCTGAACTAAAAAATTATGAAGACTATTGTTTGATCTACTCCCAAAGAGAAACAGAATTTTCTAAATACAAACTTTTCGCTACCCTGTAATGCTCTCGTAGAGGTCCTTACTTTCACATTGATCCGGTTCCTAATTTCACAACTGTTTTGTAACTAGCGTGAGGAATGACGACGGGAACTCATTTGTCTGGCCGATGTTAATGTTATGATCAAAGGAAAGCGTCAGGATATAGTTATAAACTCTTCGGGAGAATCTGTTTATATTGAGCTCACTTAGGTCAAATGTGGGGTTAAAATCTATGTACACCATACTATTTCGACCAAATTTCATTTCGTTTCATTGATTGTGTACAGCAATTAAATGGTTTTGGTGATTTTCATCCAGTCATAACCGGCAGGTTTCTCGTAGAAATATGTTTTACTCCGAATTATCTGTTTTGAATCATTTATTTTTCGTCTTGATTGAGAATGTAATTATTGGTAAACATTGGTGTAGACGAATTCAAATTTTTTCTGTTATCCAACAATAAAAGTTTCACTGGACGATTTCGTCAAAAACCAGAACGTTTCTCACGGTAACATGAACAACTCTCAACAGTAAAACTCGATATTGTCTCCATTTGGAACTAAATAAATTTGAAAGATCGATGTCTAAATGAACGTCGTCATCAATTAAAGATAGCCAAGGGCTGAAAACGCAGAGCCGTTTTGAGTAAACTATAGAAAATTAAAGAAACGCCAATTGTATACCACTGCATTGGAAAAGGTCAGATTGTTCTACGCTCGATGGAATTAATGTTCAGTTCCATCTGGTTGACGAAACAATGCGTTTCCCGAAAGTTTTGCTGGTTAATAAGCTATTGGTTACACATCCAACACCCCGTTGTTACGCATTTCCGACATCCCCGACCGGAAAACCCATTTTCTTGCCTTTTTTCTACGACAATTTATAAACGGTCTGTTATACGACAACAGATCAAACTGTGGGGCATTACAGAGGACAAAGTGTGATTAAAAGTATTAGTCCGCGGTGATCAGTGTAAATAGATTGTTGGCAGATATTAAAGCTTGAAGTTGTGTAGCTTCTCATCCCTTTTCCAATTTGAGGTATTCTGTAGCACGATATATTTGGAACACATCTGCTGTTTTGAAGAATTATTGTACAGAATTTCATTCACTGGGAAATGCCTATACCATCTAAATGAAGCACATAAGTTGCTGAAAAAGAACTTTTCATCCAAGCCCAATTACATTGCTTCTGATGAGAATTTATTCATTCGACCCTAAAGCAACAAAATTCGATTCACCATACTCCTGATGATTATAATTTTGTGTTTAGTTACTCTCCACTACTGCACTAGTGGATGCTTCTGAGTATTATTTTGTAGATCTTGATCAAGTGTGATCAACCTGAATGAGTTATTGAGCAGTCGCTAAAAGATTGGATAACCAATTAAACGGTATTTCTCGATTACGTACATGAACAAACATTAAAAGAATTTCCTTCCTGTTATGGTCATTTGTTCTTGTTCTCAATAGTACACAAGACATTTTATGAAACAAAACTATACATAAGAAACTGCTTTAGATTTGGCATGTGGGAGAATTCCGGCTTATTCAGTTGTTCCGTTTGCTCATTTGCATAAACTTCCCATCAGTGCACAAATAGGACAGTATAAAACCTCTAAAAGTAGAAAGATTCTGCTCGAAAATAGTTTCTCTTCTATCTGGCTTTTTGAATACACTGTAGCCATAAACAAATCGATTTTCGATTTTCACCACGCTGTCTCGCAATAAAACAAAATTCAAATTGATCGAATGAAAATGGTTTCAGTCAATAAATTGAAAACAACGGGGTATACGATTCCAATATGAATCTCCATTCAGACTGTGAACATCCGAAACGAAGACCATTTTGAAACAAAGCATTAGCAGTAATGTTTTTGAAAGGGACTATATTTAGGAACAACCATAATCGTCAATTTGAATTATTTTACTTTCGCATGCTTTCAAAGAAGCACATATTTCAAATTCGTTTAGTTCTTATGATATGTTCAAAGGTTGTGACATTGTAACAAAACACAAAGCTCACAAAAATAGTCAAGATAATTACCCTAACCAGTAAAGTAGTGCATGATCGAACAAAAGTAAAATATATAGAGCTTTCTACAAAAATGCGGAAAAAATCATTGATTCCATGTAACACTCCCGTCTCATGATTGTTCGTCAAATCGGAATTCCCCTTGTGCAGGTTAGCATTATATCGAATGTATGTTGGGGTGAAACTTTTGTAAATCAGACCGAGGGAATGACAGAACTATGAAAAAGCTCGAGAGCAGTTTTATAATCTGCATTTCTTGAAGCTCACCATTGTTGTCCAACGTGTTTGACTGTTTTTCTATAAACGGTTTATTTTTCGTGAACATTCCGTGTAAAATGGTGCTAGAGCATGAAAATAGAAGTAAACGGATCATTTCTGTCAACATAAACAAAATTAAATTTATTTTTGCGGTTTAGTTATCACAAACTTAGCTCATTAATTGTTCTTTCCGTATGGTATCATGTCAAGCAATAGCTTCCATGGCTGTTGTAATCTACTCATTGGTTATGGAAACGAACCAATTCATTTCTGAGATAAAGAGCGCCGGGAACGAAATCACCGTCTACGCTAGCGAAATTAAGGTATATGCTGCGTAGAACAGCAACTCTAAAACAAAGCTATTGATACGGATGGCCTTGAGGACAACGCGTTTAATTTTACAGTTTATTACGTCTTCGTTTATGGAACAATCAAATTGGCCAAGTTAAATCGATCAATCAAAGCTGGTGCACATCCATCAACTATTTTCGAACAGCCTTGATTCATTTTGGGCCCTGATTTTAGTTCAATAACACATGCTGATTTTTATTAAACGTACAAAGTTCATGTGATTCGTGCAATAAACAATCGAATGACTTAGGGCAATATGTGCCTGATAAAGCAGATTTCCCAATCACGTATTTTAATAACGTGATGCTTCTTTTGGGGGTTATCAACGGATAGAGAAGATTGTTAAACCGTTTTATCAAACCTACACTAAATCAATCAAATCTCAGAGCTATGAGACACAGAGCAGAAGCGACTAATTCACAGTCAATGCGCAAGACAGATAACAAACAAAACCGCTACAGATTGAAGAATCGTTTTGTGTCGAACAAAATCAAATTAAAGACAACAGAAAGGGAACCCAGCCAATTGAGTGACTGTCAACGAGCAAATGAAGTGCTCAGTTTTTCATCAAACACAGTCAACCAATGGAAAACAAAAGTGGACGAAAATGGTCCACAAAACCGATCGAGCCATTCAGGAACAGGATTGATTTGTTACCGAGGGAAACAATGTGCATCAAAATCGCCAAGTGCCTAAAGTTCAGGTTAAATTCACTTTCCGATGGTGAATACAAAGCTATTCGATAGCTCCATCGATGGGAATAAAACAAATGTGATTCAAAAATGCTTTTATGCGATTCCGTGAAAATTGGCATAAGGAGGCAGAGAATAGTTTAAGAGAAGCAATGAAACAAAACTAGCGAGAGAAATAGGATCATGATTATAACTCAAATGCCGAATACTAGTAGATTTGAGTGTAGTATTCAAGTACCGTATGGAATAATATAATATGGATTGAAATATCTGTTTTATCATTCTGAAAAAGATGGTTGAACGATAGCAGCTGGAGAGAGCTGAATTGCCCATTGTGACATTGTCACTATGCCCTCCGAGGTTTTTAACTTCAAAGTGAGAACTGGTTCTCAAGGAGCCAAAAAGAGTGCGGCAACACGATAAATCATGAAAATCATCCACATGGGAGGGCAGAAAAGCGGCGCCGATCGATAACGTGGAAACTTTGGGATCGGAACTGTTCAAGATACTATCAGTGTTTCAGCAATTATTTCGTTGGCCGACAAAGAGCACTGAACAACTATTTCGTCTGTGAAATATTGGATACATTACTGGTACATTGACCAAAGGGCTAGCGAAATTTATATTTGCCTTGGATAAAACTCTTCATCGTGCAGAATTTCTACGTATTACTAGAGGACGCTTATCCAAAACCCGGCACACGAAAGTGTCTACGGCTTTGTTAAAACGGATGTTTACAATATGCATTGGGACACCTCAGCGAGGTGTAATAACACCCTGTGAAATCTGCTCATTTTTCCCGTTTCAAAGTTTCCATTTACATAACCTACCCTGAGTGCTGCATAACGTACTTCAACTTCTTCACTCGACAAAAATAAAATTTCATTAACGTGAGCTTCAGTTGATACCTCATTCAATTAAAAGAAATTGAAAATCTACAGGATCAACACAGTCAACTTGTGGGAGATTGATAAAATTATGCTAGGGTAAAAAGTTGAATTCTTTTAATCGGTGCTTCGGTTGTGCCTCAACAACAATGTACATTTAAAGGGGACCGAAGTGAGCCTGTTCTCATTTATTTGGTTCCATGTTTCACGTTCACGAATTGTTAATGAAAACAAATTTCAGTATTATATAAAGCATTATAAAATCTATTTCATACAGCCTCAGCTTGTCAAAACCCAGTAACGGCTGAAAACTTGATCACGTAGTTTTACCGCGACGAAAGCTTCCATGGGCTATCTTAGACAAGCTGAGTGAAATTTTACAGGTTTAGCTTGTAATTTACTTTTGATGAGTCCCGACGAGAAGAACACTACATAATAGTTTTTCCAAAGGTTTACCTCAGTGGCTCTGCTTGACGAAAATGCTACCGAAAAAATCTGAAAATTGGCAGCACCATGTTATATGGAACGGCTTATTCGATAAGAAGGCTGTGAAATTAAAGCTCTTAGAAAAGTTGAAAATTTGGTACTGGTTTAAATGCTAAACACAACTTCTATCCCTCGTTTTACAGAGTAAATGTACGCAACAGGCCGGATGAACTGTTTATGGTTTTTTGATTGGCATGACAAACATGTCACTCAACTGTTATGAATGATGCATTTTATCGTGTATGAAAAAATAACTCAGAAAAACATTGACACACTGAACAGTCACAGTGTAAAGAACATTATTTAATCAATTTCTTAAGGGGATGATAAATTACCTACTGGTAATAAGTTTCGGAAATCCGGTGGACGAGTGATTCAGGAACGATAAATTCAGGAAAGGTGATCAAATTTTCAAAGTGGAATATGATAAAAAATTGAGCAAAAACTATGTATGTAGAACTGCTTTCCAATGCCTCCTATGGACACGAGGATTTATGTTCTCAAATTTGATGTTCTCAATGTGCGATTGTATACAACGCTCTATAGTCTCGCAAAGCACTCAACAACATTTGTATCACTCAGTCTATGGGGCGATGATATTTTTCTGTTCCCCGGTACGGTTCTCAAACATACTGTCAACGCGTCGGAGGTTCAATCCAAAATATGTTCTGACCACCGTTACCAGAGCTGCAGCGATTGCATTATCTATGTCAACAAACACATTAGGTAGAGAAATATTTGAACTTTTGAAATATAAAATAAACACAATCATAAATGAAGCTGGGTGTGGACAAAATGATTAGCTGAACCATAATTAACAAAACACTTCGCATCTAATCAAACGTTTAACCAAATTCAGGGTAAAAGAAAAGTTTGTGATTGAAATTACCCATCTAAATTTAAGAAATATGCTGAATAATGGTTGGAGTTAAGCATAGCTATTTTATTCTGTTTTCTATTGAAATCATGCAACAAAATGATATTCCGTTAGCTCCCCACAAAGTGAGGCGATTCACAGATATTTCAGAGAGTTTACCCGAAGGATACTGTGACAATGCACAAAAGTACTTCGGGTCTATTTTCCGCGGTGATAATACTGAACAGTTTCGTCGTTTCATTGCCTCTTTAGCAGTGAAAATTCATCGAATGAACGAGCGGTCAAGTCCAAGACCTAAACGGTGGTAGGCAAGTGTATTGTTAACTTCGCCGTCATCGGCAACTGATTGAACTACTTCAGTTTGTCTGTAAACAATAAAGCGCAACCAAGCTTTGCCAGCTTGTCACCAACATCCAACCTAATTCAATTTAGCACCCAAGTTTGGAGATATTATTGTCTAAAAGCACACTAACCAGAACATGGGGCACGTGATCGCAATAGCTGTGCAGTACTACTCACTTGTTCTCACTTTGCTTGTGCTGTGCGCGTGGAAGGAATAACTCAAGCATTGGAAGGTTTATCATTTGCTTCTAGCACCAATTTCAAAGCCCTCTATATAAGATTTGAATAAAGAAACCAAATATCTTTTATTTGGAATCTTGCCCTTCAGAAGATAGAATCTTGACACAATTCACGGAAAAGAATGATCAGCACGGGCGGAAGCAAGCTTATAGTGTGTTATGATCATCTGTGTAGTGATTCAAG
>UZAN01041694.1:19762-37863 GCA_900618425.1 Echinostoma caproni
CCAGCCGAGGTGCTGAGCGTCACCATTTCAGGACAACGATTTATAGGTCAGCGGTTTCTACCAGTAAACATCACTGCGATTCAAACAAAAGCGTGATGACAGAGAAATCAAATATACCCTTGATTAAGATGTGTTTAACCCATGAAGTTTCTCTATGCACATTGTTCAGGCCAGTTGCTTTCTACCAGTAAACCAACCGCGACTTCTGTAGTCTTTTTCCTGCGTCTCTTCGAAGCTCAACTTCGGTAGATGACAACTAGCCTGATTTCATAGTTCATGACTTGTCTATTTTGATCACTACAACCTGATATTCATTGTCTACCAACCTTCTTCCAACATATACCCGAAATCTTATTCATTCATGTCATTAGATAGGAAATGTGTTATCGAATTCTGATTGCCATCAGCTGGTCACATTTCTCAGTTTGAACTCGTAAATTAATCATCCATAGAATCTTTCGGTAACATTCAGTTTTGGGGAACATTTCAGAATGCCGAAGGCTAGCAAGCTTCTTTCAGTAAACGAACCGCTAATTCTATAGCCTCCGTCCAGCATCCCGTTGAAGATACACCTCGGAAGACTACTAGTACTACTACTACTACCGGTGCGATTCCTCGATTCATTTACGATCATCCTTACTGAGCCGTGAGTTGTGGCTATCCCGAGTACTATGGAAACCCAAAACTGTACGAACTCCACTACGGAAATACCACAATATCCCCTATAACAAATCTTTCAATGGCCTGATGAGTACTGTGCACGGTTGTTGTTCCTAAGCAAGTTAGCAATACACGACCCAGATGAACTATTCTAGGTGGATTTCATACTAACGCCATCTGTTAATTCATTCATCCATCAACTGACGTCACTTGGGTTAAAATGAACAAGTAGATGTACATTTCCATGGTGATGTATTTCAAATGAGCTCAAATATATTCAAAAATATAAATGAAATTGAATAAACAGTTGATTAGTTATTAGTTTCATATTTTTCAAACTACTTGCAAAGTACAGTACAATGTGCACAGCCGTCAGGTTATATGTGTAACAGTTAGTCATTACATTGCAAATCCCATTTTACTAGAAACCAAACAGAAGCCTCCGTCTTCTTCCCCGGACTATTTGGTAAACTTCAAAGTTTCAGATGCATGCATGTACTGGACAGTAGAGGGATTGTTCGTGCGTTTTTGTTCGACCTATCCCATTATCATGTTGATTGAGATGGATTTTGAGTAAATCAAGTGAGCTGATTTAGCGACTCCTTGAAATCACTGTATATTTGTTTTCTACTTCATATTCTGAACTCTTATAAAGACTCAAACCCGAAACACACGAGGCTTTGCAGTCCCACGAGTCACTCCCAACTATCAAAGCCGGTCACAGCATTATAGAAAATATTATTCATTTATCCTAACCTATCACCTTTGATAACCTTCACAGAGATATTTTGTTAAAGATTTTTCATTAGCAACTCATTTTGCAGACAAAAGGGAACTAACTAGCAAGTTTTGTTTCGAATGAGTAGTATCATAATGACGGATTAAAAAAGTTAGAATCAAGCGTTTAACAGCGATGTAATACTATTGTAATCCCTTTTACTTATGTACATTATCTGTCGTTATTCAACGCATTTCAAAATAAGTATTCTGAATGTTTTCTCTGGCAACACTAATTGAATTGAGTGCGTGCTTCATTTCCAGATATTTACTTTTCTCTTCTTCAGATAGCATGATTGCCACTGGAAAAATTTCCCTAATTAATCCCATCGTGTGTGTAGAATCCAGTAAAATTAAAAGAAACCTGAAACATTTAACTCGTTGAGGGATTCCGCTGACAGGTTCTATTCCCGCTAGCACTCCGCCATTGAGTTCGCTCGTGGTCAACATTGATGAATTCCATTGGCATGGTTTTTACCGATAATTATGACTTTTTCAGTTTATTCAAAACTGCAAACAAAAACATTTATGTGATTTCTTTAAATAAAAAAGCTTACCTGCATATTTTTGATATTTAGTTTACTTATTTTAATTTACCTGTTTTAGTTTACTTATTTTAAACGTTCAAAAGTCGCATAAACTTGATCTTTGAACTAACTATAACTTGCGAATGAAATCGTTCAAAAAAATAAGCGGCTTCATGCAGTTTAACGACAGGAAAAATCAGGAAAATCATGCTGAAGACAATAATCTTCATGCCTCAGGTCAGTACGTTCAATGTACACCTACCGAGGGGTGTTATCTTAGGTTGTGCATCTTTTAGGATCGATCATTTCCCAGTCACCTGATCCACTTTAACCTCAGGTGTGAAACATGTCACGTAGGGTGTGTGACTTCATGTATTATACATGCACGGGTTACGGTTGCTTCACGTTTATCGAAACAAAGCGTGTTACTGATGTGACACAGGCTATCTTTTGTAATGGAACAATGAAAACGGAGAACAAGGGCAGTCCATTTTGAGTCTCTTCCGTTGGTAGCTTGACCTTGGCTTATCGGTTGATGTGATCCAGCATTTAGAACATTTCTTTTGTGTTCTCTTGTATTCTAGTTTATAAACGTTTTTTATATGAAAAGTTACCATGTTTTGCGTATGTTTTACTCTTATTTCACGTAGGAGTGCGCTTGTGAACTGAGCTTTGCAAGGACAATAATTTCACGTTTTGCGGAGACTAGTATACTACAAAGTGCATGTAGTATTCTGAATCAGAATTTGTTCGGGACATGTACGAAAAGGATAGGACATGTAAAAGATTTAGAACGAATTCACGATTAGTTTGAACCAAGCTCAGTGCTAGAACTGTATTTCCACTAGCATATTCGGAGCCCTCAAACTTAGAATCTTCGGTTTGCTAAAAGTCAGTAAGCTGGTATTTTAAGGTCGCTCCATAATTACGATGACAAACTTGGTAAACCACACTACTAACAAACGACAGATGAACGCCTCGGAACATAGACAACAGATAATCGTAGAGCACGCAATTCGGGATGGCTTCCAGTCCACCTAAGTTGTAAGATGAGTAAACTCAAAAGATGAAAATGTTTCTTGTTAGATGTGGTCCATTTGTTTGTATTCGTGATCATAATGAACACGATGCAGTTCACATGTGATTAGCTTGAACAAGGAAACGTGTCCATCCATATGCCAAGTGCAAATATCAGAGACCCAGGGCACTCGCATACGCACATCAAACGTGCAACATCTATTTAACAGCATCATCTATTGTCACAAGCCAGATGAAGTTGCCAGTGAGATCTCCGCTTTGACTAGTTTCGATAAAAGTCTTCATGGAAAGTTGATATTGACAACACTTGCAACAAACTTTAGTCCATTTGGCTACTATGATAGTATTTTTGCAACCGGCAACGTCCCCCCACACATTCAATTTTAAATTTCAAAACAATGTAGTGAAGCTTTTCTGAATGTTAAGCTATGTAGTCAATCACATGACTGTATAGAGAGAAACACAAAGTACATCTAGTTTTGTGAATACGCGTTAACTGAATACAGTGACAGATATTTTCTCCGTTTAGTATTCAGAACTAAAAGTAAGAATAATGAGGAGCGTAGTGTTGAAAACCCTTTATCCGGATAATCTTATTCATTGACGAAACGGCAGAAATCACTGCTAGACGCAAAAATGTTATCCTTCAAGTTGTCACCCTCAGTGTGATTGTAAAATCTATCCTCTGTGCATCAAAACAAAGGACATTGTCATCTCGTTTCCTGGTGATTCGAGGCTGGAACATATACAAACTGGCTCCTTTGACCTCTTTCGGGCTCACCTGCGAACTCAAGTACAACTGTGGTTTTGGTCGTAAGAGGGGAGAATTATCTACATGCACCGGAGAATACATTCTTAGTTGCTTACGGCATGGCAGAATGAGAATCGTATTCAGTCTAATTGTCTCGCATTTAGTCAATCTAGATTACCCAACCGGTCGCAATTCAACCTTTTCGATCGCTTGAACCCACAGAGCAAGATGGCGTTTAACACCTTCGTCTGTCAAGGCGATTTACATCCAACGATTGAAGCCCACCTCATGTTTGCACAGAAAATTTTCAAACTTGATCAAGTCAATTACGTCAAGTAGTACTACAGTGTATGAGTGTTTATCTTTCACCGGCCCCTTATTTTCTCTCAATTTTCTTAACTCCTTGGTTTTATATGAACGGCAGTTTTCCACTGAATAGGCCCGGAGAGCAAGTTCAAAAATGTGATAAATCTAGTTTGACGTTTGACTGACATTAGAGAATCAAGTCAGTGGGTATTTCCTAGGGTGCTAAAATCAGGTGTTTGCCAGGACCAGCCAATTAAGGTTAGCAACGGTGACTAGTAGTTCGCCATTTTCGGAACGTTGTTAAAAGCTCAACGTTCCAATAACTTGCTGAGTATACTTGTCAGATGAACCAGTGCGTACCTTCCAATTTCCCGTGATAAGGAGAATGTTACGACTCGAAAGGCAGTTGGGTTCTTCTTGAACTTGGTTACGTACTTCGTCTTTGATGGACCTTTCCGCATTTCACGTTGAAGCATCGACAACGACAATGCTCAGGTTGAGCGGTTTACCCCTAAGATGCTCTATAGCAATCCCCGGGAGAGAATGGTTCTCAGAAGATTCCGGAATTGTTGACCCGATCGCTCTTGATGATTTCTATTCCGTACAAAACGAAGTTGTCAGCTGATTCAATGTTATACACGGTAGTTTGCGTCGGTATGTGGTAAATGTATTCGTTTTGTTCCGCAATAGGCAATCGCACCTCGGACCGACAGCAGATTTCTACATTGTAGTAGTTTAGTTAATACATTGTAGTTCACTGGATTCTTGTTTCTAAACATGTCCTGATATTCCATCAAGCTTCATGGATGCTGGGTTTGGTCTTCAGATGATTTACTCCGCAAACTAGTCGATTTGTCACCCCGACCACAGTGAGAGCTTAGGGTAGGTCGCTTTCTGGGAATGCGGTAGCATGAGCACGACGTAACATTGTAGAACAATCTATGAATAAAATTGAGAATGAGGCAATAAATGACCCCGAGCTTATACCCTTATTTATTGGACAAACAAGTGTGACCTGCACTTTAACTGGGTAGAATAGTTTGTGGCCGGTGACCGTCATTACGGTTCATACGCCTTACAAATTGTTCAGAGCTAATCCAGGATCCACATGCCCCTGAGGTCTGGGGTTCAGTGACTAGGGCTTAACTTGTATTCTTCTCTCAAACCTTGTCCTACACGGGTGATCAGGAAAATGGAAATGGCTTTTTTGGGGGTGGGCTATATTCGCGCACGTCGAGATGTTGTCAGCAGTCACATGGTTTTCAAGAGGGGATACCAGTTACTTACCGGAAATGTCATCAACTACTCTTGCATTAGTCCTGATTGTCCCTGACCGATTATTTAGTGAGATTGTCCCGGCATAGTTGCGGTTAACCAACAAGGTGGTGGTTCTGCTATCCGCCACCTGAATACGAATCCCTGTAGTAAACATAAAACTGGTTCGTGAGAACAGTTATCACACCACATAATCCGCTTCCTTGACGGTAGTGGGCAAAACTTTCCGCAACTCTAAACGCCAACCTTGAACGAGAAGCCGAAGCCTTAACCGCTTAGCTGTACGGTCCATTTTGCAGGCGCCGGGCGCTGCATTGTCAACTTTGGTTTACTCTGTCCCAATTCAGCAATTTTTCGTACCGTGAATGCGTGCGTTTATGGTATACAGTATGATATATGCAGTATTTCATGCCCCTAAACTGGAAAAGGTTAATCGGGTAGTGTCTCTGGAAACTTTCCTCACATTTTTCTTTCAGTTGCAAATATCCATTTTCGAAAGCCTGTATAGTAAATCACGCTGAGTCAGCCGAGTAGTTTATCGTAAAACTGATTGACGGCGAAAATCTGAATGGTTCTGTAAAAGGAACTCCCCGAACGTTTAAGTGCTTCGTCTGTTACAGGGAATTAATTACACAGACGAAAGTTATTAGATAAAGTAATTTGCTCGAACACTTCACTAATCACCAGTTCAGATATCTTATTCATCAACACTCCTCATCATGCGAGAACAAAACAAAAATAGTAATTATTTAAGTCGTGGGATGAATAAGGTGTGAAAGATTATCGTACTTCTATTAAGAAATGTGTAACTCCTCTGCTCAGTGATTATATTTCATGCCAAGAAATATCTAGGATCCAAATTCTTCAGGTAGAATTATTTTATCCGCTTATCGTCTATATGCTGTGGTACTGCACGTGCTAGGTTGCATTTTTCCTTGAATTATCTATCCAGTTTGTATACGTTTGAATCACTTTTTCCTCGGCGATTAGAAAAACGGTCAAAACCATATACTGAAATAGGCTCATCAGGCGTATATTGAGAACGATATTCCATTGTTTTTAAGAAAACTCAAAAATGTTTAAATTAGGTCAATTTCAGGTGAATAAAAGATTATCGGAAAAAATCAAATTACATTCAAACTCACAAAATATTCGATAATCACGAATAGTTACCATATATCGGACGTCTGCTTGTCTGGTAGTTCCGAGGAATACATCAATCTTGCTGAGCACCAGAGCAATACTGTGGACGTGTTAGAAATCTTTTGGTAGTTAATCTCCGAAGTTCCTTTTCTGTGATAGCACCTGTTCCGTTGAAAAAAGCGCAGGGGTTATCGAAATCCATGTATCGAAAACAATGTTATTATGCATCCATACTATCCAACATTAACATTGTATGCTTCCTCATTAATAATCCATGGTTACCGTTTTGTTTTTGGTACCATATACTTCGCTGTAGATCAAATAAGTGCTTCATACCCGAAGTCGATTTGTGAAGCCACACCTTTCTGTTTTGGTAACTATCAGTGTCTGTTTATTGGGTACAATCTTTATTTTCTATTAAACCAGCTTCTATTTATAATCAATACTAATGTGTTGGTCAATGTATATTAACGTTGTGGGGGATTATTAGTGTTTTTTTAAATGGTCGTCATTTAGTCAATTCCGTATCGATTCGAATATGTTTTGTGATGCCGTTTATGTTGCCCCAAATATGTAAAACTTGTAACACTTGGTCCCATGTGGACAGGTTGAAACAAAGAAATACCTTGATAATGGGCAATAGTCCACTCTCTTTGGGAAGGTCAGTTTATTTCGCTAATGAATATCTTTTTTATGATGATTTCAGGTTGTAACGTACCAGGGTCATTTGTCGAATATATAGTGGATCATAACTTGCACCGATTCTAGGAAAATTGAAAGGCAACCGGGACCTAATATGTGGAATAGAAGCGTACTACCCACTCGACAACGTAATAGCTTATCAGATGGTGCTCCACACAAACGATATGAAAACGACGTGATCATCTACGCGGTTCTCAGCTGGGTGGTACGTTTGCGTTCTATTTATGAAGTCCCGGGTTCGATCAATGCATTCTCACCGCCGATGAGACATCACAAAAGTCGCAACGGTTGTTGAGTTCTTCCCAGCTTTTCAGTTAACGCTTCTTTTGTTCTGTATACGACAAACTTCACCATATATTCAAATCAACTCGTGCAGCAAACTCTTGAAATCGAGAAATACACGATGAGGACCCTTTGTTCACAAATACAAATCGACCGAATGCAATGACCGAATTCCAAACTAGTAACAGGAAGCGTTGTGCGGTGAAGTACGAATGATCATTTGTTGCTCGTTTCCATGTACGAATCCACAAAGCTTATAAATACAACATCTACGGAATGTTGATTATTGTTTGCTTTCGACATACCAAAATGACTCAATTATCATACTTAATTCGATCACCTTTTTCACATGGCTCAGACGTACACCACTAGGGTTGCGGAACCACTGAACGCTCAGATCCTAATTAGTCTTCATTTGATATACAATTCGGTTTGGGAATTTTCAACCTTTTCAAATCCTGTAAATCACATTCGAATATGAAAACACTGTTTTCTCGTCAAAAAATTTGAACGGAGAAGTTAAAAACGTGGGTTTGCACAACGTACCCATGGTCATTTCGGTACATGTGCATCCAGCAGACGAAGTGATTTTTATAGTCAGTGACATACTAACTGTGAGATGAACACAAGATCGCTCATCACAACGGGCAACACGACACGAGAGATCGTAAGAGTTCAATCACCAAGGCAAATCTAGTAACGCGACTAACCATTCACTTTGCTTGCATAGATCGAGTTTGAGAGTGTGAATGGCCAGAGCCTCGGTAAATTTCAGTAACTTTGTGTTTGTTGTGTTGTAGATCACCTGGAATGCATGGGTTGCAGTGACACAATGTTTTTGTTCGAATAAGAGTTGTGTTATCGAAGATCTAAGTCTGATACTTCGATGACGTAACGATTACAAACCTGTCTTCCATCGTTATCTTAAGTCACACCGGGATTTGACGTAACTACCTTTCTGTCCTGTCTGTCTATGTAGATGGCCGAGCATTCCCACTTGAATTGGTAAATACCATTTGATTTTATGGAGGGGGTAATGAATCTTTCACCAATGTCGATGATATCCGGTGGTAGTGAAGACAATGACTTGGTCAGCTGTGTAGTAAACCCGCTTGACGGCAGAGTTCAATCGCCTGCTGACTAGTTCATGCGCGTCACCGTCCTTGTATACTAACCTCAAAAAAGGTTTCATTTTGGGGACAGTTACTGGGTTTTCTAATTTTGGTGCTACTTTACTATGTTTACGTCATGGTCATGTAGATAGACGAGTTTATCTTTCCTGGTTAGGGGAGTTTGAGAGCGTAGATCAGTTTTCATTGTGCGCACAACTCAGGCTTCATGAGTCGGATACTAATTGCCTATGCGATTGGTAACGTCCGAAACCGTACTCCTCTCGATGAGTGTGGTGAGACTCGGTAAATGATTGTAAATGTCGAGCGCGTGTCAACCATCTACCAGGTGAGCAACGATCCAACTTGACACAGCTCCATTCCCCCCGTATGTGAGTGATTGAATTTTTTGATTCGCTGATATAAGTGCCATGTCGTTCGATCAACATGAGCCGCAACACAGATGCACTTGAACTCGTAGACAACCAAAGATGAGGTCACTATAGGAAGCTTATCTTAATTGTAGCACTGGGTGTTTGGTGACTTTGAGAATACGCATCTTGGCTGAGCGACATTAAATGTGGATTTCACTGTGGTGCATAAAACTCTGCTGACCCTGCCATCGGCCATATAACCTTTGAATTGAAGTTTTTTATAAAACGCATTTTCTTTACCGCTTTCGGTATTCTTGTTGGCTCATTCTGTTCAGTCCATTTGCGGTCGAAAAACCTCTCCGGATAGCCGTTTTCCCGTAAGGTTCTCCACATTGGTTCAAGTTCCTTCTTTAAAGTATCTTCTGAACAGATGCGCCGTGCTCTCTGCAGGATACAGCGTACACATGACTCATCCAAAGTTCTGTTTTACTCTATTGAAATTGTTTTATGTCAGTGCGGTTGTAAAGGCTTGAAAAGAAAATCACAGAAAACATGTTTGTCTACATTTGAATATCTCGGGATATAAGTGGCCGCCAAACGCGGTCAGATTTTGGTCTGTTCTAACGGCTTAACTACATGGATTGGCAGGGATTTTGAAGCACTGAAACGTTTGGAATACATCAGAAATATCTTTTGTAAAATATAAGATTTGGGCTATTCTTGAAATTAATTTGTCAACGTTTTAAAAGATATCAATCAATGGATAAATTCCAACAGCGACGCTCAGCGACCAGGATTGGAAACAATTCAACGGTCTTAGGGAGTCCTGATAGTGCAATGCACACTCTCTTTTCAACACGTGTGATTTCGTCTGAAAATGATTAGGGNTCTGACTAGCAATCATCAGTGGTACAAAATTAATGGATTGATCGCAATACATTGCAGCACGATTCTGCAGAAAGAACGCACGCATTACGTGGCAAATGGGACTGAAAGTTCACATTGATTGCCACTGAGAAATAATAGTGAATCTGTGGCTGATTATTCATTATACACTCATCACTCCATTCACAGTAACACTTGTTTAGTTTTGTGTGTAAGGTCTTGAATGATTAAGAGTATAGAGGACATGTTGTATAAGTGGCCGGTTTTCATGTTTACCAACATGACCGTTGTATCGAAAGACAAATTATGAATGCGGTGTAATCACATACCTCAACGTATCATAGCGAAAGAAATCCCATGTTATTTTACAGTATCGCTTGAAGGGTACTGAAAGCCTAGAAGTTTGACAACAGGCAAACTTTCTCCTGTTAGATTCACCTAAATTAAATTTACCTGTAAATGGCTACAATCTGTAAGAAATCTGATAATACATCAATGTTTGATCTATTTAAACCTTTTACTATACCGCTGTTAGATTCAAAATTACACATATTCGTTGGGGGCAGTTAAACATGCCAGTAATTACACATTATATCCTCTCTCGCTATTAGGTATCATCGATTTTTGGCACTCACTCATAGATCCATAGTAAACAGAGTGATTACTAACAACTTTTTTCCGCTGTGTTCTTACATGCAATAGGTTCAATCTGTTCACATTGAATTTCGCTCTCTTTTCTCAACATTTTTCTTCTTGATGAATGGAAAAACTGTTTATTGATAGTTTTCGTGTCCGTCACTATTCATTCAAACGATTTATCATTCCTGTTGCTCAGTTAAAATTCCGGCGAAGGATCTATCATTCCGTAGACACCCATCCCCGACCTTACTGAGGATTTCAGAGGCGGCGATCACCTTCACCTTCATTGGAATTAAATCACTTCGCACGTCTGCTTCAGAATGGTGGAGGTCGGTCATACCGATCCCTATAACATCCAAATCTTTCCTTTCAAATCGTTTTAGTCTCATAGCTCTGACGTTTTTTGCACCAAAGTTGAGTGAACCAGATATTCTCAAACGTCTGCAGCAATCTATGACCATTCCCAATGATCCGTTACAGACTTTTTACGTAGAAGCCAAACAGATCTACTTAGGACGCAGTCTCTGCCCGTATTCATTTTATCACCAAGTCTTCGTGTACCTCTGTTAAATCTTTTCGGTGTGTTCTTCTTGACTATTCTTCAGTATTCTACTGCATTCTACGGTTATTGTTGTTACAAAATCTAGAATCATTTACATGTCTCAACAATTGTAGTCTAGGTTAGCCAACGATTTTGCTGACAGAGCACGAACCACCAGACTTTGAAAGTTTTCGTCCCAACCTTTATTAACAACTCCCGAGTACTTCAATAAGCTCTGTTGCTACTTCGTACTTATTTTTTCCACATAGAACTGCGATGTGCTTAGTGTTCCCCTTGCACGTGTCTTCAAACATGCTAGTGATGTAGGGTTGAAGCAAACCACGTGCGTTGATCCAACAATCCGTGAAGGCGCTACCCAGGGGTGACATATTACGATTTCAGAATAACCAATGAATAGACAGTGTTCTGGACCAATCAACATCCACTTGGTTCAAAGTGGTGTTGTGTCGAGAATAATATTAACTACGATTGATCATTACTGCTTCCGTTTAGGATATTTCTTTGTACATATTACTTAATCCCGTTGATTTCCTTGAATAAACTAACCAGTATATTGTGAAATTTCTTCTTCCTTCTTTCTGATTGTGGTACATACCTTATAGTGGAATGCATTAGCTGCGACTGAAATTCATGTCTCATTACTTGTAAAAGTTATACAGAATGCGAAAAGAACTTAAAATTTGCGGCGCTCTGTGACTATAAGTGCTAAATTTGCTTATTTTTGTGGATCTAATGGATTTTAGTTTGTACTACAGCCAAATCAGTTTATTTGAGTCCTTGATTATGCTTATCTCTTCCTTGTGAGCTTTTAGACGGAATGATTTGAAATCATCCGAATTGGGAAGAATTTCAAACTTCATTTGAGTTTATTATGTTTTTCTAACTCGCGTATTCTCTTGCTGAAAAAAGGATCGTGTTTTAGTACAAGGCGTGCTACTTGTGTGAAAATGTATTGAAAGGGTATGTTTCTGATGGAATCTTTATTTTGATCGATTTTGTGAGTTTTTCGCCCGACTGTTTTCTATTTTGCAAGCAATTAAAACTGCCTTCCGTTAATTCGAGCCTGTCATTATTTAATAACTTTCCGCACGCACTCTCACTTTCATGCCAGAAAATGTAATTAACTGAATGTTTAGGAAACCTTTGCTAAGCTTGGTAATCAGTTACAGGCATAGCTACTTAGAGAGAATAATGAACGTGTTTCTTCAAGCTAGCAATTTTTATGCCTTGTTCCTATGATCCCTCCTAACTCCGAGCGCTAAAATTACTACATATTGTACTTTGTATTTACCGACAAACATTTTGTTCCCTGTTGCAGAATACCAAACCGAGAACAGTCCTATTGCGTGAAAAGAGATATATCTTTTATCGTAGGTGGTTTGTCTATTTTAAGCTTCAGGGGCACAACGATCCAAGTCGTGGTCATTTTTGAGAACACACAAGAACAACCAAAAATAATTTTGCACCAGTGCAACGGATCAGAAAAACTTGTGCAGGTACTAAGCTAACAGAGGTAGATTGCCGACCTTGTGAAACAAATAGCTATAGATAGAATCATCCTCTACCGAGCACTGCGAAATCAAAGGTGATTCTAAATTGCGTTTGGATGTCAACAGGAGCGATTTTTTTTTAATTGTATTATTGTACTGTGTATAACTTTTCCACTCAGGAAAGCTCACATTTCAGTTAAAAGCCATAAGCTCCAACCGTCAAATTGAACATATTCAATGGGGGTAAATGTTCACATGCATAGGAACATTTCATTGTCCAAGGTTACGACAAAGTTTACTTGGTAATCTATCTATGTTTGTGAGTAAACGTGCAAGATAGGGTGGTATAGGTGAATTTCGGTAAGCGTTTATTTGCCATGAAATTTGGCGGAGTAGAGAGAGTGTGGAGGGATTGGGACGACAATGTGTCAGTGCTGCGTGCAATGGGTGGTCAAGATCTGTGAGAATCTCCTCCGCAAATTTTACACAGGAAATTGTATGGTACTGTGAACGTTTCACAGCTAACTCATGTACTGGAATACAAGGAACTCGACCAATCATAGTTAGACCGCTTGATAATACTTTGAAATCCTGCTTCAATAAGCCGGGGAAAATAACTGGGGAACAATAAATAAAGATGGAGAAAACACACTGATACACAAAGGTAGAAATAACTGACTGGGATGCGCGAACCTACCTGAGCTTTCGATCCGGAAATGATAGGCGCTACAGTTTACCAATGCCGGTGTGAAAATTCAGAAATCCCAAGGATTGTGTTCATGCGGGGGAATGAAGTGAAGTAAATTTGAGGACAAAATGGCCTAATGCAGACCACTATTCACCGGTGTTCATGATTTTGTTTGCTGATTTGTGTTTGATTCATAATTAAACACTTTTTTATTGCATGGATAACTGAAGTTCATATTTAATTATTTGTTATAATTGTCATTAAAATCGAAATATTGAGGTGAACGGTTTTGATTCCTGACAGTATATCACTCACTAAATTGGTCACTCATCATAATCTGCAAAATCTCGGTCCACTGAACTCATTTATATGCTAATTTTATTCTCCAAAACGTGAAATGCACGGGAAAGCAGTCACCAGGACTGGTTTGGATTTTAAATTTATAACTCACGTTTCACGGAGGTTGACCCAAAAATGTTTGAATCCTGAGACCAGTGTTGATAAAAACATGTGGTATTGTTGCTATTCTGTGCTATCTGACTGTTCAAAAGGATTTCACAAACCAATTTAACGGTTCGCTGCTTACATTTTCAAATTGATGAGAAACACACTGCAGACCGTGACCCGTTTTGTGGAATCGATTAAAATGAAAATCATCCGAGCGTTTCTTGTTCAAACATGTAAAATGAGGCCACATTATAAACATAGATTTACTGTGAACATTCAAGCTGTAATACGCCATGTCTGTAGTGAGTTCTCCATATCATTTTCCTATGATGCATTCGTTGTGTTTGGATAGAAAGTCGATGTACTTTATCGAGACGGATTAAAACTCGATGTTAAAGCGTGAACCGTTTGAAAATGGATAACTGCATTCTATTTTAGCAATCAGTACAACAAAACCAAAATTAAACTGTTCAATGGCAAATCCGACTACTGTTCTAAACTAGACTCATCAGTTTATTTTTCGTACTAAGACGTCAGGATTAACTACTGACCAACCATAATGAGTGAAAAATGGCTGTCTCTTAGATACGTAGTCAAACAATACTTGTGGTATTTATTCATGATTCCAATCGAACAGTATCACTGCCGAAATGCGTACAACTTTCTTAGTTCACATAGCTTCATTCATAGTCTATCATTATTATTTAGCTTTCGGTAATATCACAATCTTTTGGCATATTCAACTGATAAATGAATCAAACGGCTCATCAATTTTTCTTGTGAACCGTTTAACCCATTAAGCGGTATGCCAGTCACTATTGAATCTGTGAGTGGCCTGAAACTTTCATGTCATCGAAATTCGGAACCCTTATTTCTGCCTTTTGAACCTAAAAATGAGTTTTACTCGCCATAAATGACTCAGTACTTCGCAAACTTCCAAAATAGAAAACAAAGCGTCCTTTTAGATTAATATTGTCTCAGTTTTGCTTTGTTTTCTATCAATGCACTGATGTTTTGTACGATAGTCTATTCCTCTCTGACACGTTGGTCATGTTTTTTCAGCACTCACTAATTCGAAAGCGCGATCTCATTTATTACTTGTGATCGTATTTTCTTCACTCCGAAAGAACTGGATCCAAAAGTGCCAAGCCAAATGGGCCGGAAAATCCGTGTCATTTCACTCTATGCATGCCGCCTTTTCCAGACAGACTTCTCTCAGTTCAAATGGAAACTGTGATGTTATCGCTTTAATTTCCCATATTTTTCACAGTTCCCTCAAGAGATTCGGTGCATTTGCATAGATATGTCAACTAGTGGAGACAAACTCATTTGTGCACTCAACTCATTTGTTGCAGACTTGCTTGCCTCCTTCGTGCTTGTGATTTGAAGTAGGGTACAAACGCATACGGGTCATATGGATTTCATAAAAGCTTTTATTAAATATTTTGATTAGCTAAATACGAGTCCCGGATGATGAAAATTGAGATAAATGAATGCCGGCCGTGGATGTGTTTTTAACTGTTTGAAGATGCATATTTTTCCATAGATAAGTTTCATCCATCAAGCAGATTTTGGACTTATTGATCTGGACTAGTCTAGTGAAGCAGTAAATACAATAAACTGGATTTCTCCATGTCCACTTGGGCCAGTCGTTTTCAAATCCGGAAGACTCATTTTCATGACAAGCCTTCATTGTTCATCGGTTTTAACAATGAAAGTGGAAACACCTAGTTGTCTATCACATTGACATGCTGGAATTTGTTCAATGAAATAAAACCATTTGAATAGCATGTATGCACGCCTTGTGGATCATATGTGCGTATATTTTGCCATTATTGACTTGTTCTGCATTTTCGCACTCAAAAACGCTGACGCTGTTTTTAAATACTGGCTGTGAGTTTGGTTTTGTGCTTCAACACTATTTTCCTAGTTTATTGAACCAGACAACTAGCTACGACTTCTTCTCTGAGGTTTTACTCTCTGTCAACTGTGTAAATGTATTTTTTGAACTCCTAAAATGGTGATTTGGAGTCTTGGTGGAAAACTTTCTTCCACTTGCCTTTATATACTGCGTTATAAATGCTTTCATGTGGGAAGTCCTTAAAAACACCTGGTTTCTATCGTATTTCAGCTTGCCTTTGGAACGGCATTGTCTGTTTCAACAGTCTAATTTAGCTTTAGCTAAATTAACATAACACATAACACAATTTATTTGCAGGAAGTAAATCGTTCCTGATCAAGAATAATTTAGTTTCAACGAAGGGATTTGTCCTATAAAGAGTAAATGAGGCGTGAATTGAAAAGCTCTTTTGACCTGGTTCGGTCTCATCTGAAATGCGAATCAATAGACCCAACTGGGGATCGGATCAAACCAGGTCAAAACAACCAAACAGTGTGCTTCCTAGTTGTTCGATTCACACATTATTTGCTCGATATCTTTTTGAAATTGAATCACATCATCCTACCAATCATGTAATGATGTAGTTATCGGATTGGGCACGACTTATAAATTACGTGTTGCAATCGCTAGCAAATCACAGAATCATATTGGAATAGGTCTGTCGAAGCAATACTATCAACGAGAAGAAGAGAAAAGATCACTGAAGGGGTGATTTGGTTTATTGGAAGAAACCAACCGGAGTAAAAAATAATAACAAGTAAAAATAAAGGGCATTGTTTCAACAGAATCACACGGTTTCTGATTGTCGGCACTACTGACCTGTAGTTCGTTGTCCTGAAACTATCATGTGTATCCCCGTAGTTGGTGTTTTCGCGGTAGGTTGGATCACCACAAGTGATTCGTAATGAAACTGTTTCTTTTCAGCCATCTCCTCTATCCTTAATCTGTCATGTTCGAATTCCATCGTAAACAAAAAGGATACATTTAACAGACCATCGAAACCATTCCAAACTCATTCTTGATCGTGCTGTTAGCCACAGAACGAATTACTTTCTCACTTAGATAATAAAACGGTACATAATTATTTCAAATTAAGGATAAATCGATAAGCATGATCTAAATTGTGACAAGTAGTATCCACCGTCTCTCAGAACAAATGAGTCAGTTCATGACATTCACCTGTACGTAGAAACTAATCTCAGCATGCCGCTCAAAGGTCCCTTCCCTTGAACACATATGGTGACAGCTCAGGCACAAATGCATTGTACAGTACCGACCAGGACTGGCCATAGGAAGTGCAACATAAATAAAGGTTAACCCTTTACTTAACCTCTCTATCCCACACATGTGAATCACTCACTATCAGCATCCAAGAACACCCAATACAGATGACCTGTGTCATCTGTTTCTCGAGTAGACAAACCGATCGGGAGTTTGCAAACTACTACTACTACTACTACTACTACTAATCTGTTAATCAAACGATAGCCCGCTTGCAACCGCTTTCCCATCTTATCACACGCATGGATAGATGTTTCCGTGCCCAATGTTTACCTCTACTGTCTTCAAACTGTTTCGCATATTGCCCAAACTAGACAGCATTTCCGACGCTGGAACAAGAATAAATGGGAGAGGGAAAAATTTATTCATTCTTTAGGCTAAGCTTAAACTGTCCCAACTTATTTTCTTTCCACTTGCTCTTCTGCAAATATAAATCGTGTTCATCACGCACTCTACCTGACAGAAATGCACACTTTTTTCTGTTGGATTGCAACATAACAGAAGTTTGATACTTGTTTTGGAGTTGTTTTTTCACAATCTGCCACGTGACAAGTTTGCAATGTTCTTTCTATTGTTTCTTTTTAGTATTACAATGTTGTTTTATCGGCTTTGGATTTCCGGTAAATCGTTCTAATGATCCCTCTTAAGATCTAACGTTTGCCAATGTCTGAAAACGGAGAGTTCAACGAGTTTCAGAAAACCGTGTTCACATATACCCGATGGAAATTTAGCTGTTGACCGATTCCTCCATCTCGCAAATTTAACGATAAATGATCACACCTGTGTCAGTCACTCAGAGACAAAAAATTGTTTTTTCTGATAATGAGTCAACAACGGTGACATTCATTCAAGAAAAATCCATTCAATAATTTCTAAATCAACTGTGAGATAACGAAATGCAATCATTGGAGTTCTATGCAAACGGTACCACGTTAAAGATGTTATACAATGCGCGTTGGATGAACTGCACGTAGAATAATAAATGGTTTAGTATTTGCGGTGTTGTATTCCACCGTCTTGCCTTTTAGTGGTCCAGTTCAAATCATCTATGCTGTTGAAGTGGCAACTGCGTAATCCGCTTCGGAATTCTACGCTCGCAGTCGTGTGAAAGTACACCTAGTACGAATTCAAATTTTATTATAAAATTTGTGTAAGTAAACCGTAAGGAAAACTGGTTACAAAAAGAATCTAAAACCTTCCCTTGAATAATTTTGCAAGGTGATACGTCGTGCTGTGTTTAACACGAGATGTTTACGCTTTGAGTC
>UZAN01041694.1:38402-51060 GCA_900618425.1 Echinostoma caproni
TATATATAGTTCAAATATTCATTAGATTACTAAATGATCTCAGGTTTAGTTGAATAAGGATGCGTGTGTTCAAAATGCTCGGTTTACAACAAGCTACGCGATCACCAGAAAAGGATACAGAAGAGAGGCATGTAAGTAAGCGGGCTGAATACTTTAGGCAATGATGTTAGACAACAATGAACAAAACATGTGAAAGTGAAAATAAAAGTCGGCAAAGGACTAGATGTTGCAGGATTGAGCTGTTCATGCTTATCACTATTTCTTTTTGAAGAGCGGCTGCTAAATGCGTATGTGTTTTCTTGGACAAGCCCCTCGTTGTATCCGATATATCGAGCACCACAACTGCACGTAACTCGAAATAGAACAAAGGATTGCAACTGATGAGGCAAGTTATCCTCAAGCTGTCGAGCAACGAATGGTTCAATCTTCGATGAGTCTTAAATTCAATGGCCTTTGATTATCAAAGTTTCGGGATTTCTAATGCTCCGTTTTCATTAATTGGAGCATGCTCTCCTTGTTCCTCTTCTGTCGACTTTTTTCCACTTACACCTATTTTATTCATTCTTCACTAAGACGACATTATATCGTATCCAGCCAATACATTTTTCACTCTGTTTTCCCTATCCATTTATCTTGACCGCATAGTTCGTTGTCAGTAGAACATTTTACACAAGTACGCATGTTCATTCAAATCCAATTTGCACCCTGCTCTAACCTATAAATCATCAAACTATATATATTCAAATGCATGAAATATTATATACAAAAATATACTTGTTTTTATTGTGCACTTGTACAGCGATGGATTAATTCCGATGGGATTTTTAATCTATTTACTGCTTGTAAACAAAACCAAAGAAAACAAATGCGCATCCAGTCCCATTTTAGACACCAAAGTCGCAAATGCAATGAAAACCTGTCTAGCAAAATCTTGCATCTCAAATATGATGAACTCCATGCTTCAGTGATTAAGAAACGCAGTAAACAACCAAAACGAATCAAACGTCCATTGATCTACGCAAGTTCACCTTATATCCGTCACGTGGTATTTGAATTTGTAATATACAGTGTTCCAAAGTAACTATAAAAACTAAATTTGATTACCTCACTCTGAACCTGAATAGCACCTTCTGGTTAATGTTTTTTTAATTATATGCTTTATTGCCGTACCTGCTCCTGAGGACCACCCAAATCTTCCACAGGTTTCAACCGTTGTTAAACTTTGTGAGCTGCAAAAATAAATCAGCAGTGAAATAATCTTTTACGAGTTTCCATAGATTCTCAAATATGTTCTACGCCGTATTGACACTTTTGATTTCAAAACAGTTTAATTCCAAAACTCACTTTTCCGCGAAAGATAGTTGAAAATGATAACTCAGTGTTGCACTTGTATATCAATAGGTTGATCTCAGTGGTCCATTAAAGCTTGATTAATCGGTTCTTGAGATTCTTCTCTGTGATTTTATCATTTTTTCTTGGAGGTCCTGCGCAGATTTGTTTAATAGCTCGTAGATTGCGATTTTTGCCATTGGACTTTTTCAGTAAAACAAGCAAATAATTTGAATAGATAACCCGAACAGTTGAACCTCATTGTGCATTGTGGACATCACGTTACGGTATTCCTTCTAAAACAATCATAAATGTTGAATTTCTAGTCGTTCCAGTGACAACAAGCGCTTGATTTCAACGTTTGTTCAATAATTCTCGTTCAAATTTGTCTATATTCATAGTCTTTTGTTTGGGTTTGCAGATTACGCTCAACCTTGGACGCCACCCGTATCTCGGATTTTGTTTGACAAAATTCTACCACATTGACACTAAGTGGGGTGAGCGTTTTATAAAACCTAGGGCAGGAAAATAGTTCATCTTTCGAAACCAAAACATCCAACCAACTCTCAATGGTACATTCGCATATACGACTCATATATTTTCATAAGTTCATAACTACATTATTTTGTTCATTTCGTAAGTTTCAGGTCAGGAAAATGGTATCCGCGAGAGTTGAATATTTTACACTGATGTACACTCTATCCCTAGCAATTGTCTCCGACAAAGATGAAATTCACCTGATTGCCGTTTTTGCAATATGTGAACCGGAGTCGGGCGCATCAGATTACTGTTGAGTGACCTAAACTACTGTAATCCACCACTTTTACCTGGAACTACCTGCTCTCCTCCCCGGAGAACTTATCGCTTACCGTGTACAAATTGAACAAAGTTAGCACCCGAACCTCTTCGAATTTATAAACATGAAATTCGTTTTAGAAGAAAGCTGCAACTTACCAGTGTCTTGAGATACTACTCACTTGTGAGTAGTAGGTAACATAGTTGGTGATTACTTTCAACGACCAAAAATCAACAAGATCACTGAGGGCAATTGGCCTGATCTCAAAGAAGAACTATCGATTTCTACATTCGTTACCCGTCGTGTGGCCAGGAACTGCGGTGGTGATTCTGATTAGATTTTTGTGTTATACATGCTAAATTGGTGATGTTCCATCTAAAATCTTCAATAAACGATTATCCTCAATCAGCATCCTCTGAAATTATAGCACCAGCGTGTGTACTATTTCATCAAGATTCTGTAAAACAGTAGGAAAGTGTGTCGGTTTTCGTCGGTGAATGACAACATATTTTACCCAGTGGCCGCTTATTGTAAGACGAAAACAACAATGCTAGTTACAACGGATGACATGACACTGTGTGCATGCTCACTGACATTTCTACGACTACTCATCTTATCGCCGTACGTTTGTTCATATGATGCGGTTCAGCTTAAAGCAGGTGATTTGCTCTGAAACTGCAGTGTGATTTTCTCCCTGTGTGTGTTGATTTTACCGATTTTTTTCGTTCGACATGGTTGTCTCATCATCAGTTATCCTCACACCTTTTCCATTTCCAATTTTGTGTTCAATAACCAAGTCAACTGAAAGCAGTAAGCAATTTGTTTTAACTTTTTAAATTACCAACTAACGAGTGAAATCTCGTAGCTATATTGTTTTACTGACTCAGTCCGGCTTAGCTGAAACGGAGGTTAACTACTACCCTTCTCTTCCCTGTTTCCATTCCCGATCAACCAATGTCCATGGGCTACCGTATAAAAGCTACACACGTCGCACTCATCCACGNAGACCGACCAACTCACTTTATTGCATTGTATTCGTTTGTTCACTCCACATACCACAAATGTAGGGAGAGAACTGCCTCAAAGTATTATTTTTATTGTGCATCTGTCAGAGCGAGAGCATATATGTGTGTGTTCCAAATGAGCGAACAAGCCAGACTCCTTCAAACACTACAGATGCAGGTGTTTTGTCGGTCGGGTTTTGGAAGCTTACCCATTACGTTTGTTTCGTGTGCATCGGTTTGCTCTGAATACCCGATGAACTGGTAGGGCAATAAAAATCAGCTGACAT
This sequence comes from Echinostoma caproni, assembly GCA_900618425.1. NCBI lineage: Eukaryota > Metazoa > Platyhelminthes > Trematoda > Plagiorchiida > Echinostomatidae > Echinostoma > Echinostoma caproni. Next base: position 41,819 of record UZAN01041694.1, read on the forward strand.
TATCCAAAACCCTTTCTTTCTCAATGCAAATAAACCTGAAATTATTCAAGTCGTTCGATTTTCTCTGAATGTTTAGTTAGGTTTTGTCAAAACTGGAAATTCAATCGATTCGCCGTAAAGCAGTCACTTCTAAACTGATTTAAGATCAAACATACCGGTAAAATTGCGATAACAATGACAATTGACAGCAGACATCCATTGACCCTTTTTGCTGGCCGACGTTTCTTATTTTACACCGTCCAAACTAATTACAAATCCTATTTAGTTTGCCACGTGTTTTTCAACCGTGTGGGGGAGGTGGTGTGGACACAAAGATTCCTCGCTCCCGCTAGTTGGGCAAAAATCTGTGGACGCACTGTCAAATTTAGGTTAGAGTGAATTTCTGATGATGAGCTTGTCACTGAAACCAAGGTCTACATTGAGTGGACCAAAATGCCTTTATTCTGCCGCCCTGTACCCAAAAAGGATTCGATACAAAGGTAACCGAAGGAATAAAAAGATGTCTCAGCTTTGTGAAATCTGTATAGCTTGTATTAATAGAAACGATTCAGAAGAGCTCGTTTTTCTACGTATTGGTGGAGGACGTCAACAATTCACCAACATTTAGTAAACTTCTCAACCCACCTTTCAGTGATAAGTGAACTATCTTCAGTAGTCTTCGTTTTTTTGTGTAACCAAATTTGGTGAAAAAAGGCGTTGAGTGTCGTTGGAGTTGTAGGAAGTTATTAATTTTACCTACATTTATTTCAGACAGACTTGGGAATTCACAGTCAACTTTTAAGTCCTATTCTGCTTCAGCATCCTGAAGTCATATTGCTTAAATACTCCGATGCGCGTCTCTGCCTACAAAGATAAACCAGCGGAACTTCTCTTGAAAACAGGAATTTAAGAAGGCCATCCGCTCTCACCGGTGTTCCTCAGCTTCATCGCTGTGCATTAGCCGATTGTTATACTATTCGAATAGGTCCTGTCGTGCAGATTGCGAATTCTGAGATTCTGAGCAATATATTCATCCTTGACGAGGAACCTACCAAGTTGCAAGTAGCCGTCATCCAAATCGATTATCTTGCAATGGTTTAAAAGAGATTAAATGATGAATTAACTCACAAAAATATGTATTTCAAACGACCATCCCAATCATATAGGTATGTCAATGTGAGATATCGCCGCTGAGAGACAACAATAGTTNGAACGAGAGGCTTTTGATCATTGGAATCCGTGCACTATCCTATATGTACTTTAAGTAAGCCGGGGTCGTAACATAAACAACCTACGCTTCTTAAAAATGAAGAAGTTGTCCATGGTTTTCAAAATCCTTCACCTTCAGAGGCTTGGTCATGTTCTTTGGTGACCGGACAGTAAACTTTCAGGACAGAGTGTTCGCCGGGTAACCTGCACAATGTGTATACCTCCACGTGAGCAGCTAAAAACAGTGTGGATCGGCAGCATCAAGATTGATATGAACTTGGAGTGGCAAATTGATCGCGATTGGTGACAGTGGAACTGCAGCTTGATACTGATTTGTACTGATATGGCTTTGAATCAACATGTGTGTGTGGCCGTTGTTGCATATTTCCTCACAGACAAGCTCAAGCACGAGGTGGTCGCATGAAAATAAAAGTTTACAGAATCACTTGGATCGAAGGAACATTGAATTCCACTAGCGTGATCAGAGATGTGCAGAATGCTAACACTGGTTATATGTATAAATGAAAGAAATGCAAACTGTGAGCGCTTCCAGGTTTTGCAGAGGAACAGCGTTTTAAAACTTGATTCAAAAAATCTAAATAAGGCATTCTTTACGGAGTTCAAAATTATCCTCTTTTTATGGATAGATAGCAAATTAAACGTCAGAACATTGCCCATCGTGTTTTTACTCAGTAAAAAGCTGAAAAATAACCTCAGGGGTCTTTACTCTAATCTGTGTCTCGTATATGCTATTGGTTTTAATCGGTTCCGCAGAGGGAAGATGAGAGTATCAAGCACAGAACACTCCGTCTTTTCTCTCTCTCTTAATGAACGAGAATGGAAAAATTCCCCAATTAAGACTGATGGTCTACTTTGAATCTGCCTCGCCAGTTGGCGAAAGTCTCTTGATACAGTTCAAGAAATGCTTCCTCGGTTCTTGCCCTTTATCTTTTGATTCTTGTCATTAGGTGCCAAGAAAGACAAGTATCCGAAAATATTTTCAGTACTTGTTTGTGTTATCTATTTTTTAAGAGTTCATCAATAGTGAAAAATGAAAAGGTATTCGATAAACGACTTTCAAACCTAAATGTGAAGCAAAACGTTCGACTCCAATGCTGATCTATATTTAGTCTACATTTGCATAGTAGCTTCGCCTATTTATATCTTACACATGAGATCTCATTGGTTCAGTAAATTTAGTCTGTTCACTAATAGTTAAAATATGTTCGTTCTTTCACCTTCTATTGAATACATAGTTGTACAAATATTTGTAGTGCGAAGAAGTCAAGAAACTGTTTCCAGATGATACAAAATGATGAGAAATTTTAAACAGCGACTGTAGACCTCGTTTATTGAAATGTTGGCTTAGAACTTATAAATTCCAACTTATCCGCACAACTGACATATGCAATCACATTGACAGCATTGTTTCACTTGTTGGATAACCAATCAACTGAAAGGGAGGGAGGGAGTGGTTGCATGACTGATGACTGATTACCCACACATCGCACCTCACAAAACGCTCCTACACTTCTCAAATATCCTCCAAAGAGGAACCTGTACTCACTGTCTTCCCGTGGTAGAGGTGTTTCCCACCAAAATAAGAGGACGAATTTTCAAAATCCGGAACTATAAACGAGTCGGCGAACCTAATAGCAGTTTAACTAGAGAAGTTGGCTAAAACCATGATTCGAAGCCAACCAAGCAGAGGCTTATGAACCCTAAACACCTCACCTGCCTTGTTTTGACATGGAACACTGGCTCATTGGAACATTGGAGTGTTTTGGGTACCTGAATTTCGTTCAAAGGGCTTATGATCCGAATAATTGGACATCCACCCCTCAACTGAGAGCGGTCTGCACAGACTAAGTTCATGCCGTTATTTGAAAATTTGTGAAGATACATATCAAGGGCTCAATTATATGAATGATTAAATGAAAGATTTATAGAGACGCATATCTGATGGGCTGCAATCATCGCGAAACTGATCATTTGCTTCCAGGAAATGTTTTTCCACTGACTGACATATTACTTATTTCTTCATATTTCACAAAAGGCATTTAACCATGTCTGTCGCGGTTGGTAGCTGTTAACCTGCGAACATTGTTTCAAATCATAGCTACGATCTAATTATAAACTGTTTTGCACAGGACGCTTGCAAAACCTACGTCCCATATGGATTATTCAAGATTCATGCCATTCGTTTTGGGGACCATATCTCAATCATCTTCAAATTAAGATACTTGTTTTACAACAGTGGTATTCATTATGGCATTACCACTTTAACACCATGGGAGCCAGAGTCTGTAATAATAACAATTCACTCCAGTGCAAAAGTACGTGGATAGATCGCTCCACGTCCCAGTTTGGATAGTCACAAGCTTAGCTGACACTTAGTTGACGATCAGTCCCAACAAACATGAAACGGAATGTTATTTAGAATTGGTTTACATATCACTGTGTATTTTCCCGTTTCATGGCACCGATTTCATTTGTCATGTGCAAAAGATTTATTGAGAATCGCTTCCCGTCCTTCAGATTTCATCTATGTATGTGCCAAAATATATACATCACGGATGAGCTCCATTGTGAGTGAAATAGGAATCCCAATCCTCGGAAATCGTACATGAAGCTATTATAAAATCACTAAAGATAATTATCCTTTCTTGCAACTCAGAGGCAATTATAAGTTAAAATGTAAAATATCGCAAAACATTCGAATAGCACCCAGAACATGCATGCCAGATGGGTATCTGATGGGGAGTTGTGTCACCTGAAGTGAGCTCAGAAACTGATTCGTCTGTACAAACAATAAGTATGTAAGAAAATGTATTTTCAGCTGATCACAACTTCATCTGGCATTCAACTGACATCTGAGAATGGAGTAATGCTCTGTTGACAGTGTTGCTTTTGGTCCATCTTACCCTAAGCTTCATGATCATGAATTGCATGCGGTTAGCGGGCCAGTGGGCGTGCGTGTGTATTGAAGACCGGAACAGCATGTGTTGTTGAGACAAGTGATTGAATTTGATCTCCCACGAATACTGTACTGTGACGTAATCAACATGAACTTTTCTGGGTGACCTGCCTGATGCCAAAGGCAAAGGTAAGATGGAACCGGTGAAGTGTTTCCATCACCTTATACTCAATTTTGTGACCGCCATTAGTATTGATACTCACTAAATACAAGAATAAAGTTGTTGCTTTAGGATAATTATTTCTTGTCAGAGAATAATGATAAGACAGATATGCAATAACAATGCTTGTCAGGTGCATATAGAAATTGCCAGTCTATTCTGTTTTTGATCTTCAGTCTTCGGGTTATTTCACTTGGCTTCAATATGTCATCAAACACTAACGGCTTGCATCGTTTCTTCCAGAGTTAGAAACTGTAGAAGGGGATTAAAAATTGGCTCCTATTTTCATTTTTTGCACTTTTCAGTGTGTGTGCGATTTCTCCCTGGAGCACCTTTTGTTAAGCTGCAACGCGACTACAAATGATCCGTTCCGTTATTTCATCTTATGAGTCCTGTGCGTTATTCCTTATGCACAACCGAGTCCAGTTACGAACTTAAGTCAACAATTCAGTTAAGAGTGCATGAATACTGCTGTTCATGGTGGATTTCTTCAGCACGTATTTCATCTCAAATGAGTAAGTAATGTAATTATCAAAATCACCTCCTTGATTTACACAAATACAAGTTGAAATAGTGTTACTTTTTTGAAAGTTCATTTTCCGAACAGTATTTAGGAGAGAGAATTAAAACCAAAGGAAAACAAAAAGCTTTTTAGATTTATATCTCTTTGTAGTGTGGTATCGATTCCGTCAAACTACAAATCGAATCTCCACCACTTGAGAGGTGAATCTGTCAGTGTGCAAAAACATCTTGTACAACAAGTTCCAGTCGAAGTTAGGTTGTCACATTCCTAAGGTGATTTTATTTGCTAACTTCTTCGTCCATGGCGCAGTTCATCGTCCACTCTCGCTATATGAGTTGAAACTTTGCTGCGGTAATCCATCTAATGCTTAGAAATATACCTCAATGTGATGTTATCCCAATTTATACAAATATATATATACATGTATATCACTGGTCTGAGGACAGACTATGTGCCAGGCAAATCATGGTACAAAACTATTTATAAAAAAGAAAAACATTTCATGATTTGCATGTGAGCTGAATATTGCCAGGTTGCCCAGGCCAAAGCCGGTGAATTTTTGTGGGGAATTCACTATCGGAACCTTTGTCTATACAAAGCCGGATCCGAAAGGCAGCGGAGCGGTGGGTGAAAACCTCAATCCATTGGGAGCCGGTGTCCAGTGCATTGGATCAAACGCATTTCGCGAGGTGCAAGGCGGGGAGTGACCAGTGGCAAACCTGGACACCGCCCCCGACCATACTGAGACTTTTGGAGGCTCAGTTTAGGGAGTAACTTATTCCACAATACTGAATTACGGTTTGTCGAAACGGAAACATTAGTATAATTTGTGGCGTGGAAATGATTGGCTAGTTTCCTTGATTGTGTAGACAAGTATTTACAGGTTCATGGGCTAGATGGTTTGATCTAGGAAGTCTGTAATATTCTCGGAATTGAGATAGAAGTACATCTTAAGGGGGGCAAGAACTATTACCTCCGAATTATTGGTATCAGCAGAGTGAACCATTAAATTTAATGAAGGCTCCCAGTCACTAACCATTCTTTCCTCATCAGTTCACGTATGTGGAAAAAATGTGGGAACAACATAGCTCCGGCAAATGGATTACCTGCTCTATGTGAATACGGGTAATCGAAAACGGTTGTCCGAATTAGATATTTTGAAAATAGCGAAATCATTGGCGTTGACGAGATCAATTTCATTCAGTTGATCAACTTGCGCTCACGAAACTAGAGCAGGGATTCTGACAAAGCAGTACCGTGGAAGGTAAACGATCCATTTTACCTCAAAAAGCGCATCAAATAACGTGGTACGGGGAAAAAGACCAGACACAATTTAGCGGAAACTGACCAACAAAGTTACACAATCTCATCTCCTGTGTGCTATAGGTCTTCAATCCATTAACGCCGCCTGACATATACGGAACTACCCGTCCTTGTCAATCTGGATGCCACTTAACGCTGATCGCTTGATTTTTATCTGGCCACGGATCGGTTCTCATTTATGTGTGGACGCAGTTGGACGTTTTTTGATGTGACACCAATCACACAGTTAAATGCTGGTACATCCAGCTCTATAATGCAAGTAGCAAATCATCGGGGTTTTATCACTGTTAAATATACAAATATGTGCATTAATAGATACGTATATATATATATATATATATATATAATACAACCAAAAGTACACACGTACATACATATAAGTATATCCATATGTATATAATTTAACACACATCTGTGTGTCAAATCAATCCCAGGACAACATTCTTTATAAAAAGAAAAATGTTCCATGATTTTCTCGTGAGCGGATTGATACTGGGTTGTCCAGCCAAAGCAGGTGAATTTTCTTGGGGAATTCACAGCAGGAACCTTCGGCCAGCTAAAGCCTGACCCGCAAGACAGCTGGGCAGCGTTTGAAACACTAAAACTATTGGGGGCCGGTATTCAGTTCATCGCTCCGTACAATGTATGGACGAGGTCCAACGTCCAAGGTACCCAATGCACCTCGATGACAAATCGATCCTGTGAACACTGGCACGACGAATGACGTGTGGGTGGTTAGTACACCTCTTCTTGGATGGTTTGGAATCACGGTTTTAGCTAACTCCCTAGGTAAACTGTCAGTAGCGCGCTGATCCGGTTAGAGCTCTGAATGTTGGATTTTCTTCCTCTCACTGTGGTTGATAAAAGATACCATCAGCTTCCTCAGCGGAGACTATTTCAAACAACTGGTCTTATGGGAGAGGTTCGTGAAATACGACGGAAGAAAGTCATAATCCCAACCATAATGAGGCTTTCGCAGGTATAAGAATTAACAATAAATGATGGTAGCTCGCCATCATAATTACAAAGTGGCGGATTCGAATTAATTTTGCCTACATAACGCTATTCACTAGGACATTGAAGGTATCATGATTTCTGTTTTTGGATCACTTGGAAATTGTATCTTTGTATGTTCAATAAAAAGAAGTATATTGAAAAGAGAAAAAAAGAAAAGGAATTAGTACATTGTGAGTTTGTTCGCACATATTCTCTAGCTATTTTCTCTTGAATATAACTTATTTCTGTAATTTGCAATATCTTTCTACATCGAAAAATGCCCTTGTTGGAGCATGTGGTTGAATAACTAATTTGTATCGAGCCTGTCCCAAATTACGACGTGTGAAACCAGACATCAATGTTGTCACATCAAGAATGCCATAAGCAATACCACTGCATTGCTGATTACCCGACGACCATTCTGTGTCTGGACAGTGAGACCAGGTGTAGTTGAGTATCCCAACCATGACTCACCGCACTAACACCTGTGAATTGCAATGTATAATACACATGTGTATTAACCCTAGTTCAAAGGCATTCATATATGTATGTATAGGAAATTGCCAGACGCGGTCAAACAAAATCTGCCCATGGTATAAATTTTATTTGATCTTTTTACATTTTTACATCTCAACTGTACCCCGCGTTGCAAATCCCAATTCGAAGCCGAAGGCGAAGTGTAATCGCCTAATTCAAATAATCTATATTTGATATTTTGCGAGTGCATCTAGCACGGTTACTACATAGCTGTGATTCGAAACACACTACTCGAGAGTAGTAAGCAAGTGAATAATAAAGAATACACCTGAGATGGCCGATAGCCAATCCCGATTACGATGACACCTGTGAGACAGCGATATTTAAATGCAACGATTTATCCCATAGCCATTGCAAACTATGCTTCAAGCTGAAATTATCTGAAATCAAGCTCGGTACTTAATACTAGAGCAAAGCAAAGTCCCGGTGACCAATCGCCATCCCGCGTGCTGTACGATGTTTGCCATGCGCGCGATCAAAACCTTAGTTCCTCAAAAAGTACACGCCTAATAATCTAGAACAACTTTTTCAATGAACAACAGAAATCACTTGATAAGAAACACAGCTAAACTAATTGGTAGATTAAATTGATTGAATTACTTGCCTGTAGTCTTACAGCAAATAACTACGCCAAGACCAATCGGATGCTTAGTGTTTGTTGTTATCAAGCAGCAATGACAATCATCGGAGCAACCCAGAACTCCTTTAACTCGTCCACCGACCTGCTCCTGGTTTTAGAAACAATTAAATTCATCAAATGAACCTCATTCAACTATTCCATTTCACTGTGGACTAACTACTGTTTTGAAGGACTTTCCTTCAGTGAGACTTCATTTAATGAAATACTGCATACTGTCATACTGTGGGACAAAAGGAGAACATTCGTGAACAACCACACACGAGGATGCTAACATCTAAGGTTGAAAGAGATCAAATTAGCGAATGTGTTACATGAAAGTGTGCCAGCTGATCGAAAACATAGGTCCATTTGATTTTGGAAGAGTGAAATGCAACCTAATCAAACTGCCCATGATAATAATATCATGGGCTGTGCTCATCGAATATATGAACCATTGACTATTGCAATCTAATCGTGATAACATGACTCTTAGTTAGGCAAAAGGTATTGATTTAACTAGAGCGTTGATGTAGAACGCAGAACAGGATATCCGCAATGTGGACATGTGGTTCCAAATAAGTGCAGAGCGCAGGAATACATGAACTATCAATCGCAGAGGTGATTTGCGAGTACATCAAAAAGTATTTCGCAAGAAAATACCCATGCAACAATTTACATTGATTTCAATTCATTGCAACCTCAACTGTTTACACGATACAATAACTCCGGTCCTATCTCTAGTCTCGATAAATATTTGCTCACCCCATTTGTCCCATAATTTCCTGTTGTTCAAGTAATACCACTACTGAAAACATTTGTGAAAAGAAGCTGAGTGTACCAGACGGTACAGTATTCCCAGGGTGAACAGCCACCATTCGTTTGTGTGAGGGGAGTGCGTCTCCTACTCGACAGCGTAATT
>UZAN01041695.1:8865-23332 GCA_900618425.1 Echinostoma caproni
GAGCCTCCATCCTTAAACGCTGATGGTCGGTGACATACGTAACACCTGTCCCAACGAACGTAATCTATAGAGGTCGATCGCGACTGCCCAAACCTTTGCGCCAGAAGTTTCCCTTGCCCGCGGAGCCCTAGTTTAAATTGTTTTTATTTTTACAAATCGCAATCAATAATCCAAATTGACTCACAACACATGGTGGGAGTGGACAGTGTCAAATTCAATCGTTGCTCATTTGGTCGAGAGATAGGACACGTGATTTGCATGCGTTCGTTCGACATTTACAATCGTTTGTTGAGTCTCACCACACCCTGTCGAGAGCAGTACGGTTACGGACCTTGACGACCACCTGATCATCTTTTTGCGTGACTATGACGTAACATACCGACCATTGGTTACGTAATCCGAACAGCTTACTAGTTTGGAGTTCTTTCGGGTTCATGAACCCGACCTTGCTGATATTGTTTCATATACATGTAATTGTAAAAGCTTGAAATAGAATTCACCGAAAACATATGTTCGCCCACAGTGTGTTTTAAGTTTGTAAAGCTAATCTTGAAGTCATGAGCATCCGTAGAACAAAGATTCTTTGAATTATGATATTGTGTTATTTTTCAGTCACAGTATTCTTCCATAAATTTTCAAAATAGTCAAGAGTTCTACACAGACGAGTTTCTGCACAAAGCATACCATCGCTGTTTCGTTATACTCTTCACTTCATTTTAATCACTTTTGCTCAAATCTTGACTGACATGGAATTAACGAAAATCAACTATACTCACTCACTTCCGTCCGCTCGCAAGAACGCAAGCAATCACACACAAACACACACATACACACACACACACTTGCAAACATCAACGATCCGACTGCCTCCTTTTCCTTTCGAGTCTCAGTGGAGAAGGTAAAACATGCCAGTGAAAATATTGCCAGATTAGCGTAGCGCTTCCACCGGTGTGTAACTCCTAACTAAGCAGTTTTAAAGCAACCACCCCGATCTCAGCAAAGGGATTGAAATCGGTCTGTTGTGCGTTTAAAGGGTTCCGATATGGGGTGGTATGCTTTTCACCGAGCTCAAGTTCACAATTATGTAGTCCGATTTAAGTCACGTTTCGATTAAACAAACAAGACCTCACGTCAATCACCAGAGTAGTGTCAATTAATAAATTAAAAATACACATGTAGCACCTGGTCTGTCAGAGCGGTTCAGAACAAAACTTATTTAACGCAATCGGAGTTCACGCGAGTTGAATAAAACAGAAAAATATCTTTTGGACCCCTTTATATGTTCCAATATGGATTTCATTGAATCTCCTTTGCGACAAATCCCCTTACACACACACACACACACACAATGCCTAATAAGCAGAAAAATTGCGAGGTTTCGACACTAGAAAATCACTTCGTTTTTTTGGTTTTGGTTTTCAAATCTGATTCGACCGTTTGGGATGGAGTGCGGGATTCGAATATTGCTTTTTTGAACTATGGGCAGCAGAGAGGACGAACAGGATAAATTAAAGTCATACTGAATTATCAGAAATCTGCGCACACAAATCTATAATTCCTGACTAGTGGATTGATACGACAGGCTTGCAGATGTTTTCTGCTTGATTCACCCAGAATATGAAGCTACTACCATCATGCCAGGTCTTAGTTTGACCACCCTTAATCGATTTCCAGCAAACATCGATCGCCATGGCAACCTATGTGGTGACATGCGTAGTACATGTCCCAGGTAGGGTAATCTATGGAGGTAGACTACTTGCTCCAGGGGTCGATCACACTAGCCTAAAACTCTGTGACTAAATTTGTCTAGTTCCCGGTGCACACTTGTGCAATGCTACGTAGACAATGGTGATGGAACACCAACAGTCATTCTATTTCTGATCTGTATAGAAGCACCGGTGAAACTGCTGTAGCATAAACTCGACCCTTCAACCAGAGATCGATGTCCGGATGGCGCCATAGATGTCTGACGTTGCCAAACGCCAATCTATCCTCCTCCGTGCAAGCCTATACTTCATCCGTGATAGATCCGCCAATTAATTTATAGCTACCCAAATAGCAGACTTTCTACTCTGTCTCTACTAGTTCCCGAAAGTGAGGTTGGGGACTGAAGCAACCCAGTCCCGTGGTGACATTTAACAGTTTGAAGGTGCAAACATAGCTATACTAGCATTCAAACTATCTGGAAAAGCTTGCAAATTATCTGAATATTCACTTAATCAAGTCAAGTCAAAAATCGTTTTTTAACACATCGTGACCAAATGATGTTAAGAGTGTATCAAAAATTCGATGCACCATGTGTTGTTTTATTTTGAATGCTATAGTGTCAATAACACAGCAATGTCGGTAGAGAATTATAATCGCTCTGAGTCATTTGATTGTAAAGACTGCTTTGAGAAAGGTTACCCACAGTAACCGAAACGTCAGTGATTATAATTCTCTACCGAAATCGGTGTGTTAATAATACTATAACATTCACAATCAAAACTCGCTTTATTCATCCTAATATGAATGGAATAAAAATTCCAAACTTATTTTCTAACGGATGTTTTTGTGCCAAAACTCTCGAAAGATATGGAACAACGAACAAACGGTCGGCAGTTGTATATACGAGCATACATACACCTAGTTACAGAAGTGGATACATATGGTTTAAGTTCTGTGGGCAATCGATGATTAATACCGGGTGGAATCTTGATGCAGAAGTTTTCGCAAGGGGTAAAATGTTTTTCATCGATAAATTTAAACAAGTCTGAATATGGTATACCGCTTACGCGAAATCATTTTTGACAGATCGGTTTACAATTGTGTAGTGTTTACCTCTAAGACCTACAACACAAATCGAGTGAGTAAATACAGTGGGACCTTTAAAGATCGCAAACGGGTAATGAAGAAAAACAATCATCGATTGTTTTTAAAAGTAGAGTTTAAATGTGAAGTCTAGGTGAGATATTGGTAGATAGCAACACCGAGGTATTGCAAAGAACGTACTGAGGAAACAGACTAGTTGTCCACATAGAGTGCAGAACAATTTCTTTAAAATGGAATGTCGCCGTTTTCCTTTTTCTCCAGTGAGAAGTTAACATCCCTTCATTTAGAGGCATTGATAATTCATTCGGAACCCGAAGACCATAAACTCAAAGCGGATAATCTAGTTTAATGCTGTGAGAAACAGAAATCACCGGGAAGTTTATAACCCTGTAGCAGCCCTGAATTGACTGACAGAGAGTCAGAAATTTCTCCAAGAAACTTCATGAAGTGTGTTCTACCAGCATAATAATCTTGGAGTAGAGATAGGGTAGTATTGGACAATCTAGCACACTGGAGTAGAGACAAAAGCCTGTCTCTGTCAAGATAACTAAAAGCATTGTTGTAGTTGAGGAAACGCGCGGAATGGCGTACCATGCATGTCTAGGGGTTTCAAATCTAAGTTTACCAAAAGCGCAAAGCGTCTACTAAGGTCTAACTGCCGTGTGTTGGGAATAATGTTAGTATGCATAAACTTTTCAAAAGTGTTTAGTAAAGCCGAATTGTAGGCGATTGGTCCGAATTTCCTGGCTTCCTTGTTAGGACTGACTCCGTCAGATAATACACACATTCCCTGAGGACGATTGGACATGATCCGTCGGGACCGGAAGATTTTGATGTTTTGAGGCATACCAGCTGTGCTCACACCTGATTCAAATTGACATGTCAAACTTCACGACGATTAACTGATTGAAACTATCACTCCGATAATACTCTCTCAGTTGGCTTCCCGTCATTTATTCAGATTTTTGGGTCTGGATTTAAGTAAATGTCCTTCGGGACAAATTTCCTTACACTTCATAAAACATACTTGATAATAAGAGAACTAGTATGCTCTTAGACAGCTTTGCTTTCTAAGCTATAAAATTATTTTGTTCAGTGTCTAATTAAACTATTTGAGAGGACCTCGAACAATAACCGTCAAGCAACTTGAACGCTGATTCTCTGAATCACCACAGGCAGTAGAGAGAATGAAGGGATGTAGAGGATGAATTTAAGAAATCCACACAATTGCAGTTCGTGATCAGCGAATAGCTGCGATAGATTTATAGATTCCTCCACGATTGTCCCTAAATAACAAGCTACTATGCTTTGTATTGGCACGTTAGAGTGCCCTTGAACTCAGTTTACACTTGAACATCATCAAGGTGAATATTTCATTCAATTGATTTCTTCCGTTTTGGTGCCTTTTTTCTGAAAAATGAAATAGATGCAATTATCTTTTTGTCGAGAGCACTCCCACCGTCCCGGATTACAAGTTAGTAGCCGGAGATCTGGTCAATGATGATGCGGCTCCAACATTCGAGAGAAAATGCACTCCCGGACCGCAGGAACGTTGGCTTACTGTGCTCCCGGGAATCGGTTGGGACAATCTGGTGAATGAGGAACGTGGACCGACTATCGATTTGGAAAAATATGACAGTTGCCGACACTCAATAGATGGACAGTTCTTGATTCCGGATGATATTTTAATAGGTAAGTCTGTGAGAAACATGAAATGATCACTCTGCCTGCCAGAAACAGATAATTTTTATCCACACCTTGTGAGCAAGTAGGCCACTGGGTGGTAGCCCGGTGGTAAGGTCATCAAATATCCACGCGGAAGATGAACGTGTGTTCGAATCCCAACACCATCGTCTGACTTCTACGTGATGTATGGAAACCCTTAGCTAGGTAGCTTTCCCTTTCTTGAATATTGTATCATTCAGTTTATTCAATAAGAGGAAATGAGAATGAAAAATACTGTGCGTGCTTGATCATGCATGCGAAACCAAGCTAGTCCCCAGTTGGAAATCACATGGAAAGATAGTGAGTTATTAAAGTTAGCATGTCGGTTATTTGCAGTGTGTCTAATGCTTCATACTAGGTCGCTGGTTAAGTCAGTTTGGAGCCTAATCTAGCTAGAAAATAAATTCATCAAAAGAAAGCTATTAATCAATGCATGAAACGAGTAAACCCTACTTCTTTGGTTTGATGCTCATTAGTTCTTGATTACTGAACTCATTGAATCCCAGGACGAAACACTGCCTTAGATATGTATTGTTTGTGTGCACGTGTACGACAGTCATGCCCCTCAGGGAATAATCACGATTGTATACTGATTACTCATTAGTAGCATGAATATGATCACATAAAGACCTTTAGGAATAGTTCAAACTTTGTTTATTCGATTGTACAGAGGCATCGGGCACACTCTTGATGATGCAGAGCATGACCACAACTGTTGCTTGAACTGCAAGATGCTCACCCTGGTGTTACCCGAATGAAAANGGATATTGTTGGTGGCCACAGATTGATCAAGATATGAAGGATTTATTTCGGAAATATGATGTATACTAGAGACAGCAATGTCAAAACTCTCCAGGTCCTATTCATCCTTGGCGTTGGCCAAAAAAGACGTGGTAGAGGAGACATGCAGATTATTTTGACGCTATAAAAGGCGCGATGTGCCTCATCATAGTCGATACCTACTCGAGGTGGATAGAAGTTCATCCAGTTAGTCATGCTACGACAGAGGCTACGGTTTCCAAGATGCGTTCTTCGTTTGCAACATTCCTTATTCCAGAAGCAATGTGCACGGACAATCGAACACCGTTTACCAGTGAAGAGTTTCAAAGTTTCTCCGCAACAATGTAATACACAAAGCATATACGGTCAGCTCCATACCACCCGACATCGAATGGCACGGCGGAACGAGCAGTGCAGACGGTCAAACAAGACATTCATCAACAGAGTGCAGGAACTTTGCAGACCAAACNACTGGACAGGCTACTTTCCGCTTCCTACAGACACCACCGGACGATCACCAACTGAATTAATTTTTGGTTGTACCCTCCGAACAAGGTTACAACTACTGTTCCCTTCCCCCCGAGCAAGACAGCAGGAAAAGTTGCATGCACAATCATCTCAAACTGAAAATCGTTTGTTTAATGAGTCCGATCCGGTTTGCACGAAACTCCCACATGAGTCCACATAGCATCTAGTTATAAGCGTTTCATCTGCTGGTAACATCACTACCTTGAAGCTCGGCGATGGACGACTTGTTTGCTTACATTCTGACCATCTTCTACCTCGCGTGACTGAAAGTTCTGGAAGCAACGATAATCCTGTCAGAACCGAACAACCGACTAATTCTCTAAATGCACCTTCACAAACTACAAATATCCAACCAACAGAGCACGCTCTGCGCAGGTCCCAAAGCATCCCTAAACCAGTTGATCGCTATGGGATAACAACGTATCACGTTATATATAAGGATGCTGCGTATGCATTTGTCTATCAGTTCCCACTGATCGTCCAATCACGTGACACAGCTGTTCATGACAGACACTAACTAATTTCTCTCCAATCCGTTTTATCCATGCACCAGTGTGACCTAATTTTAAGGTGTTCATTTAATCGATGGATGAAATGTCACGATTATTCCTCAAATCGTTAACCCGATTCCGATCAGCACGCTCCCTCGTGTGTTTTGATTTCTTGTGCTGGATTATGGGCACTAAAAATATTGTGCATAGCGTCGCGGTTAGAATCCGGTCTTAACATTTTTCATGTCAATTTCTATATCAGACAACGAAAAGTAGAACCAGTAGCGATATTCAATTCCGTCCAAATGGTCCCACGTTCTCTAGCCAACGAACCCGGGGACTGATTTGAGCCTTTTTCGTTATTCAGCTCCGGTGTATCTCCACCTTATTCCACAGAGATTTCGATTCATCCTGGATATGCGCGTTCAACATTGAACTTGATCCGATTGAAGTCGCTTTAGAAGATCTATGTACAAAGTGCGCAATAGGTTTCCAACACTCTTTCATGTTAAATTTTGTAATAAATGAAGCTATTTTTTGAGTAACTTTCACCATAGTCGTCGAAGTGCGCAAAAGTGGTCCTATACGATAGAAACACAAATTTATTAATGATGACTAGTAGCGGAAATATCAAGCTTTCGGAATTAAAGTGGCCAATTCAGGAACCCAACCATAAGACAGGCGCACCATTTGTACCTGGCAAAGTGTAATTGCACAATCCCAAACTGTGTACTAATCACGGTCGGGGTGTGCAGTTAACCGAACAAACTATACATACAACTATACGTACGGTCATCGTTCAACCTGAACGGATTCCTTCCAATGAAATAATGTTTCGATTTATCGTTCTTAACATGAGAGATGAACCCATTTGACCTTTCCTCAAAACTAGTAACGACTCAAATGTGAGGCTCTCGGTTATTTATTCTCATAGAGCTAGTTTATTGCTCCCGAAAACGTTTGCCTACTCACAAGTAGTTAAAATTCAAATCGACTAAATATTTCCGTTTCTCGTGCCACAAACGGAAATAAACAGAAACCAAATCGAACCATACAGTATGGAATTTCGTTCGCCAGATCACAATCATCTATCTGCAGTAGTCAGTTGATTTTATTCACACACAATCCCCTTCTTTGTAATCAGCTTTATTGACCAAAACGGGGTCCTTATTATGATCAGACTATCACATTTGGAAAAACAGAGATATAGCGAATAGGCTTGCTTTCAGTGCTGTATCTACTGTCCAATCATTGCACATTATATAACTCAGGGTTTCAGTATGTGCGAAATTGGAGTCGAGGGATTGGGAGGGAGGGAGATGTCCCAACACTGATCGCATAATTGGAGATAATTCCTTGCGAAGAGTGAATATTCGACCAAAATGGTAGCTGGGGACACTTCAGACACATACTCTTGAGAGAGAACGGGATTTGTGCAACAGATGCAAGTAAACTAGTAGACACAAAAACAGGTCATCTCAATCGATAGCCTGTTCTTCATCTGTACTGGTTGAATTGATTTGGAAGAGTAGAATGTGCGCACTTCCGATGAGGAGTACTTATTTTCTACTACATTCCTCAGTCATTTGTTCATTGTTCTCGTAAAGGTGTCACCTTTGAAAGGCCACGAAATTTAAATCTTTTCCTCTCCACTATTGGGTCCGTCAATTTTGCTATATAGGTTCCCATTTAACGATCGATAAATTCCTCTGGGTATGCGTTTTTTCAGGAACGTTAACTTAACTATTCCCAATTCATCATCCACTGCATCAGTAGAGCAAAGTCTTCTTACACAATTGGCGACGGACTGGATTAGGTTGTGTTTACGTTGCATCGGGACTGAAGCTATCATGATTGATGTATTGTCCTGTCCACGTATTCGTTTTGTTTATGTTTTGTCCGAGGGAGCCATCTTTGCAGTGTGACAAGTAAGTACCGAGAAACGCCATTTGTTCAACAGAATCCAGGTCTAGTGTGAAAGTTACATTATGATAAGCCCGATTAAAACTATCCAAAAACGTTGAGGGATTATGCAAATTGTCAATAACACAATATCATCCACATAACGCCTGTATAGGACACAGTGTTCGACACTGGTGGACAATGTCTCATTCTCTAGCTTTGTCATAAAGATAACTGCCAATAGGGGGCCTAATTGTGAGCTCACAGCGACTCTATCTTTTTGACGATACAGGCAACCGCTTAACTGAAATTGAACATAGAAGGTGCATTGCAGGAGTTTCGTTGGGCGATGCGCTGAAATTCTGATATTGATATGTTTTCTTTAAAGGTATGCACACAAAACATCAATTGTTTCCTTCAAGGGAACAATGATAAATGACGAAGTTACATCCAACGAAAATATACGCCTGTTGATTGCGTCTAATGATTCTGTCAAGTGCACAAATGAATCCCTCAGAGAGAATTTTGTCCTCACTGGCTCACTTGCGCGGTCAGTGTTGAAACATCTCCGTCCCTCCCTTCCTCTCTCCCAACCCCTCAACTCCCATTTTGCACATACTGAAACCCTGAGTTATATAATGTGCTATAATTGGCCGGTAGATAACGCACTGAAAGCAAGCCTATTCGCCACATCTCTGTTGTTCTAATGAATCTATCGGAATTATCCACTATCAAACTTGGTTTGGTACCTGATTCGCTTCGGGGCATACAATGCCATATTCTTTCCATTGAAAAAGCCATATGTGTTCCCAGCGGGCATTTTGCTTTTCAACCAGTCAAAATGGAACAGCCAGTCACGCGACCGCTCAAGCACACCAGTACCTAGAGTGTCCCTGCAACTTCAGGCATGCTTATAATAATTAACAACATGCGTTCACAGCGTGCACAGGGCAGGAAGCAAACTGTATGGGACTATCCATCGTTGCCTGTTGTTTTTGTAACTGCTATTATTATTATTATTATTGTTGTTGTTGTTATTATTACTATTATTATTATTGTTGTTGTATTCACTCATAGTGGTCGTCCAATTGCTAATTGTGCCCTTGCATTCATTCACTTTCGTACAGAACCACGCAAGCACTCTCAAGTTGATCTCACCTCAGACGTGTTTGAGTCCACCAGTCAGTGTACCTCATTGACCGCCTATTCGATCAATTCCGCGATCGATTTCGGCGCCACCTATTACCGGATCAATGGGGATTTCTCGTTCGAGAAAGAGTCACTTCGACAAGATTTAGTACGAGCTTGAATTTCGGATAATCTGTCTGAGTTGGAGTTGAATGTATCCTCATAGGTATCTCAACATATTTGTTCATTAATATGCATACAATAGTGATATATGATATAGTTCGCCTCGCAAATAATATATACGTAATGTTCACTTCGAATTCCCTGCTAAGTTGCTCATTTTCAATCAAAGACAAGACATTTCAGTAGATATTTCCGAAACAAACATTTGAAAGACCAAATCCATGGTTTGTGACATTGAAGAACAGTTCGGAGACAGCCCTACTAATTTGACTTTGGAGAATATCTGGGCTTTGTAATGATAAATAAATAGAACGTCTTTGAAAAATCATCTTGCGGTTGACATCAGACAACCAATTGTGAAAAAAACGCAGAAGTCATCCATGCGTTCTTTTAAGAATTAAAACTGCAATCTACCTACTTCTGAGAGATCGAAGAGTTTGAAATTTTCTAATCATCAGTGGTAATAACTTTTGTCCAGTCATGCTCCCACAAAGCAGTAACGTAGGCCTCTTTTTGTAGTTCTTAGATCCAGGAACTTTCTTTCCTTTGGGCCCTCATGTTCCTTCTAATACGAAGCTGTTTCATCTGAATTGAAAATATCACAATTAGCATATTCGTGCATCAACTGCGGTAACCCCGCTCGAAACTCCTCAATTGCATCACGTGGTACACCTAAAATTCGTCCACAAACCTGTAAAGTAGTTGCTTGCCTCCTACAGTTTAGGATGGAATACCATATGTGTTTGACCAAGAGCAAAACCAAACTTTGGAAACCTTGAAGTCATTAGGATGCAATCTTTGTGCTAGCTGGATTGTTTTCTTAAAAATGATGCTCTCGGTCATGGGGAACTCTCTGTGCTTTTCCCTCATAACAGTAAACTAAGCCAAGGTTACATCATTCACTGCCTGGAACTTTTCGTTGGTTTTCAGGTGGCATCTTACCTGAGATACTCCAGCATTCACAAATTATTCAATATTGGTTCAATGGGATATAACACTGTGGACCGCTTTTCTTGAAATCCCAAGAGTTCTGAATCGTATCTAGCTGATTCAGCATTTCCAACATATTCAGATCAACAAGCGCCTGCACAATTTGATGTCAAGTGAAAATTTATTTGATTGCTGATAACGGTGTATCTTCCTCGCAAAAAGTTATTGCGTCACACTAGGTGAAACGCTATTGGTTGAGTAAGACATTACAGGTTGGCTGATCAGTGGCCGTCCCGAACATCGGTCAACGACCAAGTTAGTAGGTATCAGGAACTGTGACATATTGAGGGATGGGGCGGCTTAGCATAATTATAAACTACGTTGTAAAATCCAACTTCTCAGGGGTGCAACATGGCAGGGGATCAGCTGTACTTCAACAAATCAATAAATGTATATTTCACTGATTTGCCTCTCCAGTTATTAGAATCACAAAGAAATCATGTGATGTGGTATACTAGAACAATTTTGATCGAAAGAAAATGAGTTTTCATTTAGTCTGAGTTCGTTATAGATTATCAAGCTTGGATTGACCCATTTGATTGTTAAGAGGTACCAGGCATTCTTGATGGTCTTGAATGTGGGTTTAACTCCTCGGGAGATCGTTAATTCCCCACGAGGTAATTGCATTCAAATGCCATGGCAATGCTTGTGACAACCGACAAACATCACTGGACAGCTGTTTGGTTCCGTTCTGTTTGGGACTCATTAGCAGTGCGTACATTTTGTTTATGGTTCGAGCCCTGACAGACAAAAAGTACGCGCACTACTGACGAGTCCCAAACAGGACGAAATAGTTGTTCAGTGAGTACTGTTTGTCGGTCATCACAAACCTTTTCATCGTAGTCTGAGTTCTATTTGTTATGTGAGCTAGTTATGCACCACCCATTAGTCCGCATTATCACTGCTCTCACATATTTGGCAGTGATCCACTTTTAACTCACTGTGATTACAGTTCCAAAGACTTTTTTGTGTTGTGATCTAACCAGTGACTGTTACTCGCTTATTAACTTGGATGAGCCTGGCCTTGTTTTACGAGACAAAAGGATTTGAATTGTGTAATCAACCAACAAAACCGTATTATTCGTCTATCAAAAGTATTATTATTATTATTATTGTTATTATTATCAGTATATTCTATTCGTTCGATAAGAAAAATTACTAAAACTTTTTTCCTTGGCAAGTATCATTTTGGGCTTAGCAATAGGCTTGTTTCATGAGTACAATCACGTTTCCTTCCCGTTGTGGCTTTCATTTGTATCCGCTCTTCTTAAGATAATAGGCTTTTGCAATCCCGGTAGACTTATTGTTGACTTTACAGACTATAACAATCCACGTCGAGTACCCAGAAGTCAGCGTCTCTCACCAAACGGGTTTCTTTCGCAAAAAACGGTAAAATATACAAACCTCAAATTGTGGCACTATCCGGTCCGATAATCTCCCGAATCTATGCGGCCGGTAATTCATCGTGCAGGAACTTTGAGCAAGCAGGCGTGCAGTGCGAGGGCAATGAAACGAATACACCAAACCGTGTCAAACAAGATCACGTGCATCTGCAGCGAAGGGAAGTGACCACGAGGAGGAACCAATCGAATCGAAATGCAGTTGGTGTGATTGTTAGTCATTACGGACTGCCGTGATATGAGAGTGCTGGAAGCCTGTGTGTGCAGACAGGTTTGTGCGGAAACCGAAGAGGATCGTGTGGGACATCAAGAGAAGATTGGATGCATGTAAGGACTCCACGGTTTGCTAGTTTGAAATTTGAAGCGATAGAACGGAAGCGTTTGACTAAAACGATGGAATTAAGGGAGTTGGGGATGGGAACAACTGTTTCCGGTCTGGAGTGCAGAAAATGATTAGGAAACGGAAAAGAAATCCTATTCAGTGTTTGGTAAACAGGACGGTGAAAATGTGCATCGATGATACCATAAATGCGGAACTATCATCCATTATTGTTTTTCTACAAAATGACAATCCAGAACGTTTTGTGGATAACTTTTTGTGAAAAAAGAGACTTTTAAACGCAGAGAAGAAGCCAGTATACATTTCTCTCCCATTCAAAAGGGCTATACAATCGCACAATTGCTTAACCGCAAACTAAGAACTGCGTTGCAGAATACTTTTCACGCGACAAACCAACGTGTCGTATTCACATCTAGACCGATTTTTTGTTCGCAACTCTGAGACAGAATTCCTGCTTCTGCAGTCTCATTTTGTGTGCAACAGTTTACATGTTCCTGTGAAGCGCCATGTATCGGTTGCACGAGCAGGTGCCTATCTACACGAGTTCGGGAACATCATCCGACCTGTTTGAACACTGGTGTGATTAAAATCATTACAAGTGCCATTGTTTCTCAACTCGTCGCGTCCGATCACACACTGAGTGTGATTGAAGCATTTCGGCCTCTCTACTGTTTGGGGTGGCAGATCAAAGCCGATTAAAAACCGTATCCTAGCTACCGCAGAGGCGGTTGAAATTCGTCTATATAATCCCTCTGTGTGAGCCCAAAAACATTTTGTGAAGTCACTCTCAACCTACCACGCCCCCCCACCTCCCGTGCTACTCATCCTCCCTCACCCCCTCCTCCCCGTCCCAATCCCACCCCAAATCACACAATTAACACGAACCAAACTCACGTTTCGATGGTAAGATCAGCCATATCCGGTTTTTTTAAATTGGGACAGAAACCAGTAACAATAATTCTCATTTGAATAATCATTAATTTTAGTTTCCTCATTTCTATACAAAATGATATGATGTAAAATGTGGCGTATTAGCCAGTTGATAAGTCACCGAAAAAAAGCTTGTTCACTAAACTGGATTAAGAAAAGTATTTAGGAATAATGCTAATATTTCACTAAGAAAATAGGCTCCATATCTTAAAAGAGAAGATTAAAAAACCCCATAGGAACGAACAGTAGACGTGGGTTTTCGTGGTGTCCAAAAGTCTGTAGGTGTCTCCTTTCAAAACAGTCCCTACTTGAACTATGTTATCCAGAACAAATGGTGTGGTGGTATCGCCTGATAGGTGGATAAATGCTGCACTATCCAAATCCGTTGCAATCAATCTGGTCCAACACAGTTATTTGATATCTTGCCAAAGTCCCTTACTATTGTTAAATTGCAATAACTAGGTGGTCTATGATGCAGATTGATTTCATTGGATGCATGGCACGTTTTCATGTATTCTTGAGAAAAATCACTCAATAGAACGCAGTACAGCGAGAAAGTTTACAGCCACTAAAATACCCTGTGATACATTTCCGTTTCATATGTATCGATTGCAGGGCGTATCCAAAGGTTTGATTGTTCGAACTCAGCTACGACATACTCGATATACTGTGCAGATCATGCCAGACTCCACATTGCAGCCCAGACTACGCAATCGATTACTGGATATTGCTGCTCACCTGAAAAGTGGTAATGTGACCGCGGAACAGATTGATCAATTCGACAGGGGCAATACAATCCCGATTCAATCCCGTGGCAATCCCACAGTGTTGGATGAGACCCAACTGATGGCTCTCGAAGCCGGAATGAAAGCATTCTATCTGGCCGATCTGATTGTACGGTAAGTTTGTTAGATTGATCGCCGTCGTAACCTATCTAGTGGCATGCGTAACACATGCCCCAGTCAGCTTAATCTATGGAGGTCGATCACTTGCTTCAGTGGGTGACCGCGGATACCCAAAACTCTGTGCCTAACTCAGCATTGCTCGTCCGTTTGACCTACTAGATTCGTGCAATGCTGCGTAGACAGCGGTGTTCAAACACCGACAGTCTGTCTTTATCCTGCCTCTTTAATGTTTTTGCTCCGTATAACAGAACTGGCCGAACCGTCGCAGTATACACTCGACCCTTCATAGACTACTGGATGTCGCGACGGTGTCACAAATGTCTCAAGTTGACAAATGCCAATTGCTGTCTAGCA
>UZAN01041696.1:0-10673 GCA_900618425.1 Echinostoma caproni
CGAATTCCCACTTTTGTTTTTTTTAACTACGAGGCACGCGTTGATGAAGCTCCTGGGATATGCGTTAGATAAGAACAGTTCAAAGAGTCGACTTCTTTCTCTTGTCCGTATCTCCGGTGTGCTGTAATATTGTTCGCTCGGCCGATTGGAGTTGGCATACAGGGTGGCACAACGGGTATTTGCTGTTGTAATTGAGGTTGCGATCTGTCGTGGTCGGTTTTCCGTGCACTGTGGTTTCTATTCTTCCGTCAGGTTGTCTCACGAGAAGGATCTCTAGGAAGTACATTTGTCCATCGTGTTCTTTCTCTCGTGTGAAACTGATACCAGGCACCTACTTACTCGTTGATCATTTGGTGAAACTGATCTACCGTTGATGCCCTGAGTATGAAGCATGTGTCATTCACGTACCGTAGCTACAGATGAGGTTGTATAATTTCAAAATACATTGGCTTCGAAGTGCTTTTATAACCTCATCCGCAGACAGGCCTGAAAGTGCTGAACCCAAACGAGTTCCTCGTTTCTGCTGGTACACATTCCCGTCGAATTCGAAGTATGTTTAAGTATGTTTCTATACTGAGTTTTACCGGTTTCACTAGTTCGTCCACAGATAGCGTCGTTCTTAATCACAAATTTGGGTCGTTTTGCAACAAGCGTCCAATGATTTCGATGATTATTTGTTGTATGTTGTACGTTGGTAAACAGTGGGGTCACATCAAAAGAGACCATCACTTTGTCTGGTTCGATCTTCAGTCTTCTGATTTGTTCCAGGAATGCCGTGGTACTTTTCGCAGGTAGGGATGCACGTAGTGCCTGGAAGAGGTACTTTGCGAGATTGTAGTTGAGTGCTGTTATGGATACGACAATAGGTTCGTTCACCTTCGATAGTCCATAGTACAGTGGTTTCGGACTTTCTGTGGGTTTGACAGTGCTATTACATTGCCTTCATCTGCCGGGGGGATGACAATATTGGAGTACTTTTTTTAGCGATTTCAGTGCTCTCATTTCGGCATCGGGGATTAACTGCAACTGTTTGGGTTGAATGAGCTGTTGGCATATTTTTATCCTAATATCTTCTTTTTTTCTTCTGGTAAAGAACAATTTCTTAGCCCACTCTCCACAGATGCGATGAAGTCGGTCTGTTTGGCATTGAAGCGGTTAAATTTCACGCCCTTGATGAAAGTTGCTGGTTCTTTTGATGTGAGTTGATGTTTGCAAAAGTTGTAAATCGGCTCGGAATATCCTGAATGTGTTGCGCCTAAGTTATCAAGCTTTCTGTTTAGACTTATTCGGGTTATCAGACGGTTTGCTGTTCACGTTTCTTCTATGAAGTTTATTCGTTTAACCCCTATATATACATATATATATATATACTTGGAGTGCATTTGTGATGATCGGACATATGTTTTTAGTGAGATGATTGCTTCTTCTCTTTACACAGAAAAAAAAGACTATCACTGCACCATTTGCCAAAAGGATTTCACGGAAAAGAAGAATCTACAAATGCATATCAATTCGCTCCATAAAGGTATGTGTTTGCATTGCACTTTCAAATTTTACCACCCTATTGGTAGTATTCGTTGGTTTGAGTTCCCTCCGTTTCTCCCTTTGTGTTATTAGTCAATGCTATTTAATACTTCGCACAAAGACTGATAATAACCGCAACATTTCCCGAATCGAGTTTCTCTTCTCTATCGTTCCTCCATAATAGTTCTGTTGATCTTGTCAAAATTGGGCATGCACTTTGAATTAATCTGATGATTTTGTGTACAATAAGTATCATGTGATGTTTGGAGTTCACTCTGTTCGACTTAGGTTTGCTGCCCGTCAGAAAATTTAGCTGGTTTCGATTAATACGATTTTACCAACCATTTAATATCCCGTGGTATTCATACAGAACTGGCAAATGTGCCACAACATATGGGGAGGGAAAACTTGTAGAATGTATGCATAGGTTGTGTGGGCATGTTACTTCCGGGTTGGCCTGACCGAGAAAGGGGTAATAACCTCGGGAACCCGCAGCTGAAGTATTTGGCTAGAGAAATCCAAACCTGGACAGAACTCAGTTCACAGTCCATTGCGGACCCATTGTCCAGTTCATGGGATCATACGCCCAAACAAGCAAGGTAATCGTTGATTTCTATCGTCCATTTCCGCACTGAACCGGTTGTGCTCGTCCGGTGGTGGTCGGGCTAGCCTCCTTCAGATTCGCACTACGTGCGTTACACCTTTGACTTTGGTTGAACTGTACTAGAGATTGTCTGCTTCCGTAGAAAATTAGACCAATAACAGACCAATGTCTATTCGTTGTTCACCTAATGACCGGGCACAAATCACTTGGTGCATTATAGTGCGACGAAATCGTGACTAATGAGGTGGACTCATGTACCCGAGAAGAGATAAACTTCTTTTAAGATTTTTGATTGATACGGAAGCCAGCGTTTTGATGGACTCGTTGTACCCTTTTATATGACAAACAGTACAGTATTGTCTCATCCTGTTCCTTGTTGTACGGCTCCTATCCGATCGTGTTTCGTGATCGGAATCACCGGGTTCATGTCTTCCGTTACACACGGTGGTTTTCCGTGCAACTGGTCACTGATTATTCAACTATACTTCTTGTTATAGGTTTACGGCCTTACCAGTGCGACACGTGCTTGAAAGAATTTGCTCGGAAGTGTGATCTGTTACGACACGCAAACTCAGTACACAAAGGTGCGTTTGTATGCAACTCTCTTCCTCCTCCTCCCTTCTACATTCCTGTTTATTCGCGACTACCTTCATGATATCAGTCATACACTTGCATTTTTTGGTGTTACAGTGCAAACGATGCCTGTGCCGGTATTGATATACCACTTGCTTTTGAACGCACTCAAGTGCACGGTTTTATCCAGTGCACTGCCATATTCAACCAAGAAATGAAGAAGTTTATCGGAGATGATCCGTTCAAACAACTCTCACAGGCTGGTTTCTGTTCCATGGCTATCACAATAGACGTTTCGAGCATATGGTCTGTCACTTAGTAATTGATGTTTGTGTAAAACCAAAATGAAGCCGAAGAGGTTAGTAGCACACTTTGTCCAAATGAATTAAAGTTCGGCCACTGGGGTATATTTTTTATGGTGAATGTTTACGCACGCGCGGCAGCAATATATACTGGTACATCAGCATCTGTGAGACCCTACCGTAGTCGTATTCTCCTCGGACGGCCCTAGTTGAATTCTCAGTTTCACTACTGCAGACACGGTCAGTGGGAAAAAAAATTGTAGATCATTAATGAATGTTGCTGTGTGGCTTGAACCAAACTATGGTGCACAACCCTCTCCACACACGCAGCCTCCCTCCATTTTGTGCGCGTACATGTACTGTCTGCATCACAAATGTTCTGGGGACAGTCAAGTGAGTGTAGTTAATCAATACTGAACGCGGGTTACCGTTACAGAACCGTATACTGATTCGCTTATGGTCAAGGTCTGAAATCACAACAGTCTATTTGGTAATCGACTGTTGTGTGGTTAACGCACACATAAGCACACGCTCATGAACACACCAACAGACTGATCAATGAAATGACCTGCCCTGCCCTTTCTCAAGTGCGATTACCCACCACCAGACACAGGTGTTACCCGATTGATTGCGTAATCGAACTATCTGTCAAACAAGTTGGGCTAGTTCATTGTAGCATGCAATAAGTCCTGGTGGTAGAGCGAATTGGCTTAATTTGATTGAACTGTGACTTTACGCTTAATCCGGTGCACTGTACCAAGCCCTATTCGGATAATTTTTACCACAGTCAATCAGTTTTATTGGGCTATGGTGATAGTTTTTCGCCAGGACCCTTTGGCCTTCGATGGGTAACCAAGTGTATTCGTATTTAGNAGATGGGAATCAACGAGCACCACGGGAACTTTTGTAGCAACTACAGCCGTATTTCCTGACGCGAAACTCGAATTCAGATCAGGTACGTTTCCGATGATCTCGCTACAAAAACGCCAACTGCTTGTTCGTGTGATCCCATCCATTAGAACTTGTGAGACATTCGTTTGCTAAGAGGGAAGCAAAGCAGAGGCTTGTGGTCGACTGGGTCAAAGCGCCTTTCAGATCAAGAAATATTGCTCTCGTTGACCGATAGTATGTATGACGCAATTCGAGGATGTCTCGTTCGATCCCACTGCTCATTGTTTCAGCTTTGGTTGGCTTCTTGGGGTGTAGAAGCCGATTTCATGATCATGGAGTTTCATGGGAGTTTGTTACGAGAAATGCCCCCAGAATCACTCAGTGTTTTGTTCTGAGGTCACACCTCTGGCCTTGGTACATTCAAGTGTAAATCACAAGTCAGTAATGTGTTGGTGCATGGTTGCCGTTGGCTCCTCAAGAGCTCGCTACCGAGCGGTGCATGCATTCCTATTAGCAGAACAGGCTTCCTCCATAGCTATTGGATCAGTTAATAGATCGCGTCCGCCCACTCAGGGTAGCTGTCTTCGCGTATGCGCCGTCTGATCAAGACTTTCATACCTCAGTTACCTTCAACCTGTTTTTAGCCCGCTTGTCGACCGGTTTGTCGGGATGAGGCTACCGATGCATGTCTCCGCTTCGTGAAGCCACAGAGAAGAGTTGAGTCCATGATGATCAAAGAGGAGGCGAATGTCCCCAAAGGGACACGACTCTCTACCCACTCAAGTGCTACTATCGCATACCCCACACTGGTCATCCACCTCGCTCGTGGCAGAGCTCTTAGCTCATGTCTTAATTCTATATCATAGGGAGGTATGAACGGCTGAATCAGATGACCAGTGACGGGTTAGCGGAGTTTGCGGGTCTAGTTGGTGATGGGGAGTTAGCCGACGCAAATTGCATCAAAGACAATGCATGAACGGACTTAACACAGATAGTAAAATAGGACCTGCAATTTCGCACCAGGCCTTGCCTTCAGTTAGAGTCAACTTACCCGTGGAATTGGAGGGCCACGATGTCTGTCGGGAGTTGGCATTTAGCAGGAACAAACTATGGTCTGCGTAGAACTAAAAAAGTTGATTGCGGTTATCTGTCAGGATAGGAGGTAACGGCTGTGTAGATGAGCTTCCAGTGAGCTCAGTTTTCCTACTTGCGCTTGAAAATCACCTGCCAGTGCAAAACAGATGAATAAGTTCCGTTTGTCTTTTTGTGCATCGGGGCTGCAGTCGATCGGTGCATTTGTTGAGACGATGAATATACACCCTGGCATCGATTCGCATCGTGCATAAATAATTTTTGCCGAGGATCCAATTGACATGTGAGGCTTATGTTTGGTAATTGAGTGCAATACTTACTCATTGTCCAAATGAATGAGTGTGGTGAACATCGGCGTTCGTGCATTTTTTCAAAATACCTGCAATCCATCGAAGTTCTCCATTTTCTCCGACTTTACTTTAAACTTAACTGCCTTTCTCCTACTGTTCATCCTAATCGGCAGCCAAAAGACAGTAACCAAAACTGGTTCACGAAAGTACATGATTAATGGTTATACAAACTGAAAACTGAAACTTTTGTTTTTGTTTGATTAAAAACTAATGTGATCGGAAAACGTTTAAATCAGATTTTCGGGTTACGAGTTTACTTTACTTTACGGCGGCTGGCTCTTGGGCGAGGATAAGCCANTAAGCCAGTTTCATGAATTTCCTGAATTACCGCTGCCCATATTCGACAATCTGTGGCAAGATCATCACACATTGTGATCCAGCTTGACTTACATTGGCGAATGCCGTAAACAAAGTGGAGGCCAAGGTTTTCTGTATCCTTTCGCACCGTGTCTAGCCACGTTCTTAGCTGCTCACCGTGTCGACAGTGCCACTTCGGGCAGGGAGGCGGTGCCAAGACAACTTTGGTCAGGTCGTTATCAAACTTACGAAGTATGTGACCAAACCATTGCGGTCGCCGCCGTTGTATTAGCCTTCGCATCTACATCAAATTAAAACCGATTTCGGACTACTTCATTTGAGATCTGATCCCTTCATCGTACTCCCAGAATGATCCTTAAGTACCAGTGATCGAAGATTTCTAATCGTTGATAGTCGTCAACTCTAAGTGGCCAGGTTTCACAACCACATAGAAAACCAGAACGAACTGCTGCGGAGAAAGCTCGGGTTTTTGTTTTGAGACTGATTTCATTTCTACGTCAAGTTTCTTACCAGAAAAATTAAAAGATGTCTTAACATCTCGGTTGCCCAACCAGACCGGTACAATGCGGCGTAGATGTGGTCAGCCAGATACCGCGTTGCATCCAACATCTAAGCAGTTGACGAACGGACCGAAGACGCACACCTGATTTGAATGTTGATTACTCCGCTGAAATTGTGTATCAGATGCAAGACATTGATAGTCGATTTTCTGTCTTACTTTGGTTTGACTACTATTCTGTTTATCGATAAAAAAACAGATTGCATTTGTCTGGTGCGGCCGGAGAAACACCGAGCCGTTTTCTATCAGATCTGACACAGAAAGCACTTGTCTGTTGAAGCTAGTTTTACTCTTTCATCGACCGAATCGAAATGTTCATTGCCAGTGCTTCCCATTGTTTCGACTAATCAGTCATTCATCCAAGGGCGAACACTAATGTGGCCGATGGAGTGATGTGATCAAACCTTACCGCGTCTGGATACTGACCGTTCAGATGTGTCTATTTGTTGGATAAGTGTTGAACGACATAAGCCTTTGCATGGGACTACACTTTTTGATCTTTTGGGTGTACCCATTTTCACGAATCAGTGACTTAAATCTCAGTGATTGATTATTACCCACCTTCCACCTTTTTTCTACAGAGGCCAAACCGTACATGTGCCCCATTTGTAACAAAGGTTTTCCACAAAAATGGTATTTTGAACGACACGTAGCGTCGGTTCATAAAAGTAAGTGATCGCGGAACTGTTGTTTTTCATCTTCCGTGTTTGATCTACACAAATAACCATAGAAACTCACAGGTATCACACCTTTAATACTTTTGCCTCACAAAATTTCAATTATCTTTACACTGGTAAGCCCTGACGATCTAGTCGAGCTTGAGGCAGAATTTAAGTTTGTTTGATTTTTATTAGGGACCTGAAAGTGAGATGATTGCAAGCAAATACCTCCATCTCCGCCACAATGAGAACCGTTGAAACGGATCGCTTAGAAGCGCATTGGGCGTTGCCTACACAAACGAGGACGTGTTACCTCATCACATTTTGCCACCATGTCAACTTATGGCTTAACCGTAAGCGGTAACACTGATCTGGAAGTTGAGTTTACTAGGATACCAGGAAACCGATGCGTGATTAAAATAAATGACTTATCTGAAACGGTCATCGTTACAGTTGCTCACTAAACACCGTAAAACTCCCGTGGAATAAGCTGATAAAGTAGTCGAAAGGCACCCATTGGAGGGTGTTGAATTTGATGAGGCGGCGTTTTTTTTGTCGCTCTACTCCTTTATGACCTTTGCGTGTACAATACATGCCCCAAGCCTTCCGGTGTTTCAGTATCGCAGTCTTTGATTTACCAATGGTACAAGGAGTTGTGCAGGGAATTTTTTTGTCACACACTTTCGTGTGATGAACAGCAGACGGGGTAAACCCCATAGTCATGAGGTCCTGCTGTTCAGTGATGGAAACCGGTAACCTAAGCCCCGGGACTTGGAGTTGTGAACTACATAAGGCTCCGTTAGGCTGGGTGTGGTATTGAACCGAACTTATAAGACCATCATTATTATTATTAGATTAGAATTGAGACACTGACACTCGATGCCCTAACTTTCTGATTAAAATTTTCGAACCATTGCTGAATAAGTGTATACAAACATTTTACCGGCGCGCCGTATTCGGCAAAGTAAGCATTGTTCACGGAACTGCAAAAAAACCATTATCCATCTGAGCGAACAACTAAGTCATGTTGAACCGTTTTTTTGGGTCTCTGTCGAATCCGCCGTATTTATGGCTGATTGTGCTAAAAGATACATTGGGAGGTTACGGGGCTTTAGCACCAGCAAATGTTTGCGAACTGCTCGGATTTTTGCGGCGGAAACTTGCAAAAGAGAACCAAAGCACCAGAGTGTAACCTGTACTCAAGTTGTGTCATATGCACATTGGCGTTTCACTATTGCCATACGTCGCACATTTCATGTTAGTGTTTCGTAGTACTTATTATTGGTCTTCACGTCACGTGGCATGCACACAACAGTCAGCGGCTGGTATGGGTTTCTACGCGCTCCATCCTACAGCGTTCTATGGGGCATTTTAGGTTTTCCACTTGGTGTAACTTCACATGTTCCTTTCTGGTTTTCTCAGAATCTGCTTTCCCAGCCAATGCGGTTACATCTCGCCAGCAGCAACCGCAGCAGGCGCAGCAACAGGGACATCCCGGACAGCACTTGCAGCAGCAGCAACAAGCTCAACAACAGCAGCAGCAACAACAACAACAACCACAAACTCAACAGGCCCTACAAGCGCAAGCCCAACAGCAAGCGCAACAACAGCCCCATTCAAGCATGTTGCCGCAGCAGCAACAGTTTGCATTCTTCCAGCCTCAGGCACAAGGACAGGCGATGAACCTACGTGAGTTTTTATACTGATTGGATGCAGCAGACAATAGCAGCATTTTTAGGTTGGTGTTTCTTCAGATTGGTCCAGTGGTTACACTACAAATCGATTTCTATAAAAACTGCAGTACAGTAGACGATAAGTGATAGACATCATATACTGCATTTTTTGTCTATCAAAATAGTGTTTGTGGTTTGATTCGCTGGAGAAGTTGGCAACTAACCTTTGCGAATGTATGTGAGAAGTTTGCACATAAGATTCTTATCGACTCCATACATCCACTACACACAGATTTAAATTCTTGTTGTTCCCGTCCGTTGTGTTCCGTCGAATAAACATATATCGTAACTCTACAGTGCTCTCATTAGCACGTATTCTAGTTATCAGAGAACGGGTTTTCACAGCTTTCTTTAGCAGTTTTGGGATTGAAATCTTCATTTTTAGTTAGTAGACCAGCACCGAGCTTCATTCTAACTGGAGAAGTAATAAAGCAAGTGGATGGCTTGCCTGATTGGTTTTGCCGCTAGATAGATATAGGCCGGAATGTCTGGATGCAATTTTGTTCTCCTATGTTTTTTTTTGTATTACAGCCATGGGAACCATTATCGCTACTCCGGGCAGTGGCGCGAATGCAATGCCTCCCGGGGCCCAAGTCATGATGGTCGCTCCTAGCATGAATATGCCGATGCCCACTTTCTTCTTCCAACCACAACAACCTTCGTCCTTCACCAATCCACAACAGACAGCTGTCCATCCAGCTGCTGTGCTGCCAGGTGTTCCCACCACCCTTATGACCCAAAGCTCTCTGTCCACTACGACGACCAGTCTGATCACATCTCCGTTTGGGATCACCCAACTGCCCATGACACAAGCTACTGTGGCCCAAACACAAGTGGCTTCATCAAGTGAGTAATAATGAAAAAACGTCCCCTGAACGCCCTACGATCGCAGGTGGTTGTTCAATCCCGTTTTGCCCTTTTCGGGGTTTGCTTGTGTTTTTCGTTCGTTAAACTGCAGAAAATGCTGCGGCATCGACGAGTTTTAGCTGCCAAATAATAACGGTATACCTACTGTTCACGTGCAATGGTGGTAGTGTTGGTAACGGTCCAGTGGTTTCGTCGCTGTCACCGGCTTGCCTTAGACCCTGTGCTGGGAGTTCCGAATCCCGCCATCGCCACCCAACAACTTTGGTGGTAGACAGCTTCACTGTTGTCCGGTTCAATAACATGCCTATCCTACTGGGGTCTTATGCCAAGTCCCGGATTTCCATCACTTAATAGCCGGTCTACACAAATATGGGGTTCACCCCGTCTGCCGTTCGTCACACAAAAAAACATTTTCAGTTTGATGGAAGATTCGGGTTTTATCGTTACGTTAACTGCACCATAGATCCTCGATGTGCAATGTATCTGCTTCTATGTCGTATTACAAGAGTTTGGTGGGATAACCGGACGAGCAATGCTGAAGTTAAGGGTAGAATTTTAGGTTATCGCGGTCGTCCACTGCAGCAAGTAGTCAACCTTCATAGGTTACGCATATGTTACAGCATGTCACCAGATAGGTTACCACGTCGAGCGATGTTTGTCGAGGCAGGTAGCGGTTGGAAAAGGATCAAAGGCGGTTAAACTAAGACCTGGCATGAGGATATGAAAACCCTCACCAGGGGACTGGATCGCAAGTGTCCCGTGCGGCTCCCTGGCTGGGGACCCCGAGATGGTGGTCATCGATGGATCGAGACACTGAGTAATATGGCTGGATGTCGCAAACAGTGGTGCTCATGCATCTTCTCGTTATTTTTGAAACCTCAGTCGAAACTGAACTGAAATGTATGTATCCTCATTATTCTCCTGTTGAGTGTCGAACAAGTTTTTGTAATTGGATAATAATTTCACTCGGTCTCGTGAATCGAACACGTTCGCGCTCCGTGATCCGATTCCTCAAGCGCTATTGTTCCCAAAATGTTAGTTGATGCTTTTTACCACAACCAATACTGTTGTTCCGATTCCTCTCTCATTTCAAGGTTCACGCCCTTCGAAAGAGTACCAGTGTATGACCTGTTCCAAGGTTTATCCGCGAAAGCAAAGCTTACAGGCCCATATAATTCAAGTGCATTCCGGTAAGTCATTA